>CM021103.1:82400659-82413681 GCA_007115665.2 Sequoiadendron giganteum | reverse complement strand
TATGTAAGTGATATGATGGCCCATGTGGCTGATGACTTTTTTTTACCCAAAATTGATGAAACGAAAAGGGTTTTTAAAAGAGATTCTTAGATTTCCACCAATATAAATTATGCTTTACTTTGAATTTAATAAATAATTATTATTCATTTTCTATATGAATTACGACTAAAGTCTTGATTAATAGGTTGATTAAAAAACATCTATAGCTTTCAAATGGTATCACATTTTTTGAATCTCAAACATACGTCACATTATTTGCTTCACATACTATATGATTTTTTTAAAAAAAAAATTCATGAAGTTTTGACCAAGTTAAGATGGTCAGACATATGATTTTTTATGTTTTTTAAAAGTTGTAATAAAACATTCATAATTAATTATTTACTTGGAAAAAATTACAAAAAAATATGCATCACATTGGGACATGAGTCCTCTATTTATATCTAAAATCTTATTAAAAAATATTATCTTTTTATCGTGGTTAGGGTGGTCAGACAGACACCTACTTATTATTTTTTCCTTGAAATTTAAGTACTACTGCATTGGAATTTCAAATTTTCACCAAATAGTTTTTTTTTTAAAAATAAACCTAGTAGTTTAGAAACTATATTCAATTTTCTACAAATTATATTCTTACATATTTTTGAAATAATATAGATAACGTTTTTCGGAATTTCCATCGCCACTTAAGGGCCTATTTTTTCCATGATGATCCTACACATACCCAAGACCTAAACGAGAGCGAAACCTACTTCAAAATCACACTAAAGTAGACAAACATGCACCAAGAGGGGTTCCAATGAACTAATGCTAGCAAGACGAGATGAGAACAATCAATAGGGGTGATCAAGCCCCCAAAATCAAGATCCCATGGAAAACCAACATAAGAACAAAGGAACACACATGAAAATGATATAAAGAACAACGACAAGGCCAATCATACACTGCCAAAAATGAAAAAGAGAAAAGAAAAAGAAGAATCGGATCAAGCTTCGACTGCTTGTCCATCTTGATGTGGATCAAATCTAGGCTATTTGTCCAAAAAAATGCATACTCGCTCTAAGGTGATGAAACTTCTGGTTGTATGCCGGGTGAGAAGTCCTAAAAGGTGAGAAACATACACTCATGGCTGGTATGCAATCACACACACAAGTGGCTATGGGGAAATTCATACCTTAAATTGGGCTTCCCGCTCAACCATACCATTTAGTTATACCTCCTAATAACTTTAATAAGGTGCCACACAAAAATGATTTTCGAGCTTCATGAGACAAGAAAATATTCATATGCTTAGAGCTCATGAACAAATGTGATGGCTCCAGAGGCATGCAAGCTATTTTATGCAAGTTGGCAATATAACAACAAATGCAAAATACAAAATGCAAAGAATGTTCAAAGGAGTCTTTCTTAGTTCATGTGAGGTCTTTTACTTAGGGAACATTGTGCCTAATGTCTCCAAGAGAGGACCAATCAAAGAATAGAGAATTTGCAACTTAGGGGATGCAATGTGTTGCATCAAGCCACTAAGAGGAAATTAATATGCTAAGATAATCATGCTCCTAAAGGACATCACGCCTGATGTCATCCACAAAGCAACAAACACATCGTATTGTAACATAGGAAAAAGTATCCCTTTTTCATGCTCATTTGGGCCTTTTCTTGTGGTTTTTGGCCTATTTTTTCTTAGATTTAATGTTGAAATTTGGCCAGCACATTCATATTAGGTCTTGGACCCTAGTGAATCAATAAGAATTTTATGGTGTCTTGCAAAGGTGTTGTGAAGTGTTATAACCCACTTTCACACTTTTCTAGGGCCTTTTCATTATAATTCACCTAAATAACCTCTTATCGAGTCCTATTTCAAAGTTTTGTAAGGATTTGTAACAAACTCTCACACTTTCTTAGGCTTTCCATCAATAAATTAACCCTTTTCTTATGAAAAAATGACCCCTTAATGCACTTATAGGCCCTACTTAAGTGTGTTTCGGAAGATAATCCCATTAGAAAACATTAATTACATTCTAATTCCATACATCCACTTAAAATTTTCCAAGTGCACTAAGTCACCACCTTGGGCAACTTAGTCCCATTTGACATAAAAATTAAATTTAATCCAAATTTTTGGCAGAATATATCTTCTAAACCCTAAGGTCGGCTTGTGATGAGGTATTTTTGATAAATTAGGGCATAAAATGTATAAATAAATGGTTTTCCCATCATTTTGACCCTCATTATATCCTATTCTATTCATTCACTCAATATTCTTAATCACTCATCTTTAATTCTTCTCAAGCAAGCTAGGGTTTTGGCATTCTAAGTCATCAAGCAAGCATTCAAGGGTTGAATCTTCAACCATTGTTGCACCAACTCAAGATCTATCTTCATGGAAAGGTACTAATTCCATTGTCTCATATTTCATGCTTCATTATCTTTTTTCTTCACTTGATTTAATTATCTAAAAGGGGTTTGACCAAGGCAAACCCCCATGCCCTAGCAATCAACATTTTCTCTTTCTTTCTTTGCATGTTTCCAAATTTAGGTACTTTGAAGGCTTGGAAATCATTGAAGAATGGATTGAAAGTGTGTTGAAGACATCTCTTTGTTGGCTAGGGAAAAATATCTACAAAAAACCTCTTACAGTGTTGAAAACCAGAGTTTCAAAACTGGATACCTGGAGGAGCAGAAAGTGTAGACCGAGGGCTTCCATTTCCACTTTCGAACTTTCAGAAAAGTCAAAGTGGACTAAGTCACCATTAGTGGTGAATTATTCCCACTACACATTCTTTTTAGATTTTTATATAGATTTAGATACCCATTTGGCTCAAACGGGATCCGACGTAGTTTTCCAGATCTAGGATTAAGTCGCCCAGAATGGAAAACTAGCTCCATTAGGCTAGAATTTCAGCATCAATAGAATTTCTAGTCTCCATTCCAGTCTTCAACATATTTTTCAAGTGCATGCTTTCTGTTATGTTTCATTTGCATTTTTATTCATCTTTTTAGGTTTTTCTGCATATCACAATGTGTTTTCAAACATAGTCCATTTTCTAGGTCTTACATTAATATTTGATTTCCTTCATCAATTTCCAACATTTATATCATTGCATTTAGACATATTTGCATCATAATTGCATTAGTCTTGAATTTTAACATTGCAATTTTGGTACCCCTCTCTCCTTTTAGGTGAAAAACCCTAGAAGTGTTAGAGACTCTTGTGGTACCAAAATCTATGTTACATGTATGAAGTAAGAAGGCTGCAATAAGAAATAGGAAAAGGAAAATGCAAAATAATAATGCCAATGTATGCCCCCACTTTAAATAAATTGCTAAACACCATACTATGAGCAATTACTTTAACGTAGCAAATGAAAAATTATGCAAACAAGAAAGAAGACATGCAAGACAACTTAAAAAGCCCTATGCCAAGTCATATATTTCCGAGTAAAGTTGCAGCATGAGAGAGAAAAATAAAATAGAGGGGTTTCCCCCAAAATGAAAATGCAAAACACATAAGGGTTCTATGGATTTGGGGTCAGTATGTTCTTTGCTACAATGTTCTCAGAGAGCTTGGAATTTTTATCATCCTCCAAATACACATAGAATTGGAAGAATGACACAAAGAGAGTGTAAACAAATAAAAACCTTTTGGGTCAACATGAAGGAGACATGAATGTCTCGATGCTTTGCATTATCCCCAGAATGAAAACACAAGAAAAAAGAGAAAGATAAAAACGAAAATGTGAAAGGAAATTAAAATCATTTTGGGTCAACATGAAGGAGACATGAATGTCTCAATGGCTTGCATCATCCCCGAAAGGAAAACATGAGAAAAATAAAAATATGAAATGAAATAAAAAGAAAAAGAAAGTCTTTTGGGTCAACATGAAGGAGACATGAATGTATCGATGCCTTGCATCATCCCCAGAAGGAAAACACATTCAAAAGATAAAGATGAAAAAGAAGTGAAAGTGATGCATGACATAGAGAAGAATGAAGGTACAAATAGAGGAATATCACGAAGAGAGAGAACATAAAAAAAAACATCACGAGGGATCACATTATGCACATGCAATCACACAAATGAAAAATAAATAAAGCAAAAATGCTAGTAAGGAAAATGCAAGTCAGCCTATGAGTAATTCATTTGCCTCCCAATCATGTTTTGTGTATGTTGAGGGTGGGAAACTGGCCAAAGGGACATGGGCAAGTGTCTAAATAGGAGAAGCACCAGGTTCAACCCTCTTTATAGGACATTTTTCGTTTAAGCTCATGGAAGAGGAAAACAATGTGTTCAATTCATTATGCACCTCTTCATCGATTTTAGCGGTCTTGTCATCATTGTCCAGGTTAACCACAACAAAAGGTCGAATGATAATGTCCATTGAAGAATTCAACTCTTTTTGTAGTTTTTGAATTGGGTCGTTTTGTTGCAGTTGGGAAGGGGGGTCATCATGCATTGCTCCAGTCAAGTTCAGCTCTTGATTTTCATTGTTTAATTCTTCGTGTAACTTACGAGCAAGGGCACGATGTCTTTGCCTACACTCTATAGCACCTCTATTTTTTTAATTTTGTTTTCAAGTTGTATTTGTGTAGGAGAAGGTTGATCAACTGTAGGTTTCTTTTCTTCCCTAAGGTAAGGAACAGAAGGAACCACGAGAGGTTGTTCATCCACTTGAACTCTTTGACTTTCTAAACTTGTTTTATTTTGAGTGGTGTGACAAAGTTGTTTTCATTGTCTCTTGGTCATTTGTAGGATGTAGGGGAAGTTTTTGTTTTTGGTTGGTCTTGTTTATTTGGTTCTTGTTTAGGTTGAAGCATGGTTTCATCTAAGATGGGAGGTTTGGAAGTGGATAGGGACATGTTTCGAAGAGATAGTTCTGCTATCTTCTTTTCCTTGAACTTTTGATAAGACAAGAAAAATAAGTCTTCTCTTGGCTTGATAGGTTCCATGGGCTCGATCCAAAAGGCATCTAGGGAGAAGTTTTCATTAGATGACAAGGGGTTAAAGCTGCTATGGTGAACAATGAATATTTCATTGTCAAAGGGAAAATTTAAGCATTTATGTACAATCAAAGGGACAATTTTCATGGAGTGAAGCCATGGGTGGCCTAGTTTCACACGAAATTGGTTAGGTTGCGGGATGATGGAGAATGTGACATCTAATGTTTTTTGTCCTATTTGTAATGGTAGGGTGATAGATCCTATTGTAGGGAACACAAAGAAATTGTGTCTTGATCCATGCTTTCGGTCTATCATATTCATCTTGATAGAGTTCATGCAAAAGTAAAAATTCCTCGGTGATCACATTCTCTCCAAAGGTAGGATCTATTAGTATCCCATTAGTGGGTTTGTCATAGATACAACCGACTATGTAGAGAGGACCATCAGAAAAATGTATAAGTATATCCTTATAGGAGAAAGCAATTTCAAGAGGATTCTTAGGTTGGACCTTACGAGGGATGACATCTATCACCCCTATTATTTCATTCATAGGATTGATATTGATAGAATCATTAAAACAAAAGCATTTTTTTCATCATTCGTATCAAAATTCATCACATCATTCTTTTTAGTTTCCCTTGATTTGACAAATGAAATATTATGTTTGGGCATTGGGTTGGTGAAAATTTGCAAGTTTTGGTTAGGAGGGGTAATAGACTTATTTCATTGATTGCCAATGCCTCTGATGGATAGATGACAAGAATCAATGAGGTCTTGCATAAGATGTTTAAAAAGCTTGCAATGTTCCATGTCATGTCCATTTTGTCGGTGATAGTGGAAATAAGCATTTGATTGAAATCTTGAGGGTAAAGGCTTATTAGGGTTGAGTGTTTTGATGGGTGGCAAGTTAATCATTTTTTGTTCAAGGAGTTGGTACTTTGTGTTATCAAGGGTGTCGAGTAAGGTAGTGAATTATCTTTTAGGATCCCCATAACTAAAGGGCACCATAGTTTTGATAGCAACTACTTGGTTTTTTACATTTTGAGTTGGTTTTTGAGGGAGGTTGAATTGCAGGAACCCTTTATTTTATTTTCTAAAAGGTTGGGAATTATTTTGGTTTACATGTTTGGATCTCTCAACTCAGCTAGAAGTGGACTTTGTATCTCGACTACTAACTGAATTTTGATAATCACGGAGGGTAGTACATAGGTGCATGAAGGATGGGAATTTCATCATGGTCAACTTGTCTTGAATCTTAGTTTGCAAGCTTTCTATAAACATATTTTGAAGGTGTGGGTTGGGGACCTTAACATCGATTTGGGAATAGAGCGATTGATAGCGTGAGATAAAATGAATTATCTTTTCATCCTCTTTTTTCTTACATCTCATCAAATCGCCCAAGGTCATCTTAGGAGTCATATACACTTGGAAATGGTTTACAAATGCCTCAACAAGTTCATTGAATGAACAAGTTGAGTTATTTGGCAAAGAAGAGAACCATTCCGAGGTAGTGTCTTTCAGGGACCTGGGAAAAATATTTACCAATATTTTATGATCAAGGATAAAGTCACTACATAAGGTAGCATAGGCATTAACATGGTTAGAAGGATCTCCCTTCCCTCCATATTTATCAAATCTAGGCACCTTTACACCTTGTGGCATCAGTGTCCACAATATCTCCAAGGACAATGGACTACTTTTGACATAATATGTGGGTGGGCCATTTTGATTTTGGTTGATGGTGGAAATTTTCTTTTGAAGGGATGGAATAGTTTGGAAAAGTTGTCTTATGAGAGGGTCATTGTTGGTGTTATGAGATGGAAGTAGTGATGGACTGCATGTGCTCATAGGAAAAGTGAATGGAATTCTTATAGATGGTAATGTAGGAGATATGACTTGTGATGCCACATAAGAACTAGGGATGATAGCAGGAATACCTAGGGAAGGAATCACATTACTAACTTGTTGCATTGTCGTTGTGACTTGGGGAGTGGTATAGGTAGGGATTGAGGCTATTGTTGTGGGAGGAGAAATTTGAGTTCCTCCTTGGCTTGTAACATTACTTGTGGGTAAAGGACAACTAGTGGCTGAGGCAAGATGTTTGCCAAAGATGTGAACTACTTTTTTCATGAGGTTTGGGACATTGTCCCTTTCAATTATGCAATGAATGTTTTCTATTGTAGGAATTGCAATAGTTGAATTTTTTTCAAGGCTTATTTGATGTTTTAAGTTTACTAGATCCTCATGGATGTGAATTCTGTTTTCTTGTAGGATTGTATCATTCTTTGTTTCAACTTGCATGTAATCTGAAGGCAAAGAGTTACTAAGGGTGTTATCCATGCCTAGTGTACTAGTGTCAATACTAGGAGTGGAAGCTCTAGATAACCCAAGATCCAAAATGATTGTTCTATCATAGGATGAAATGAGTCTCAAACTTCTTCTCTCTAATGTATTAGCAATAGGACACCAAACACTCATGCAAAGGGTACTAAATGTGGGGTGAATGAAAATGCAATGTAAACTAACAAGAATGAAATGCCTATAACTGAAACTCTGGAAAGTAAAACTGAAATGCAGAAACAACAAACAAAAACTCAAAAACTGAACTATAAATGCCAAAAAATGCAATGAAAAATATGCAAAGGGATTGATTCACCCAAGGTGGCGAATGAGTCTAAGTACTAATTTTATTTTTATTTTTTTAAATTGAATTGAATTTTATGCTTTTTATGTTTTCTAATTCAAATTTGAGATGCAAATGCAGAATTTTACTGATTTTCAATGAAATTAAGTGCAATAATTTTCAAGCTAAATGATTTTTTCACTAATGCAAATTTTCAAACCCTAGAATGCAAATTAACCAATGCAAAATTCAAAGCAAAGTTAATGCAAGCTAAATATAAGATGTAAATGCACTCCAAATCAGAATTATGATTTTCTATATGTAGGTTCACCAAAATGAAATGGTGAAAATTATGTGGGAGGAACTCTCTTTCGCTTCTAGGATTTTGGACCTAAAAGGAAAGACAATTTTCAACCTTTCACTCGAGAAGAAACCCTTGAGATTTCAATGCAAAGGAGATTGAAATTTGGCAAAGGGAAGGTTCTAGGGATTGAATGACGTCTAATGAGGGGTTCACCACCAAATGTAAAGTTGGAAAAGACAATGTTGGAAAACATAGTGTGATATGCAAACAAATGCTAAATGACCTAAGAAAATGAATAAAATGCAATAAAAAGTTATGAGACTGGAAGTGTGCACCTTGGAGACTAAAGAAGGTAGAATGGAGGTTTGGATCACTGAAAATTCTATTGTTGAAGCTAATTGGGACTCATACGCCAGGTTGGGTGAATCAGTCCAGTTTCCAGAAAAATGCACAAGAGCAGGTTTTAGCCAAAAGGGCATCCAAATCTGCAAAAAAAATGATCAGGCCTGTATAGTGGGACTCATTTTCCAATAGTAGTGAATCAATCCACTTCTATCTTTCTAGAAGTTTTGGAGTTGATTTTGTGCCTCTTGATCTCCTTTATTCTTTTTGACTGGTTTTCATATCCGAAACTGCAAAATAGCATCTGTAGGTCTTCTCCAAGCTTCTCCAAGGCTTGATGACAACTTTGACAACTTTTATAAACTTTGCTTCTTGGTAAATTTGTAAGCTAGCTTTGCAAATCACACACAAGAAGAGGGAAAAATGTTGTGGGGGATAGTGAATAAGGGTTTTCCTTGGTCAAACCCCTTGCTTGTAATTAAACCTTGAAATTGAATGAAATATGGAAAGAGATTGATGAATGAATAAAAGGAAATGTTGCAACTCAACAAACCCTTGCAATTTGTTGCAAACATGTAAGTAATGGCTCCAATAGATGTAGACTTGGAATTGTGCTTGATGTTGATAGATATTGAATGAAGTACTTGCTTGAAACAAAAACCCTACATTGCAATTGTTAGCTCTAAAATAATATGACGAAAGCAATCTTTGAAATGATGATTGATGCTTGAAGATGATCTTGAATGCTTGAAAATCTTCCCTTGAAATGCCCTGAATGCTCAATTATCTCTTGTAAACTCTTGAATGCTTGTAAAATTTTCTAGGTGAGAATATGAGTGAAAGAACCTTGTACTTATACTTAATTATGCAAGAATTCCTGAAATTACAACAATACAAGCTGACATCAGATCTAGGAGAATAAAATCCCACCAAAAAATTGATTTAAATTTTAATTTTGGTCACATAGAACACATTCACCGAAGGTGGTGAATGATTCCTATCACACATAATGTATGGGACCAAAGATCAAAAGTGTCTAGAAATGTGTGAAACCTGCATCGAGGCCAAAAAGACCTAGGTGGGACTCATTTTCCCAAGGTTACGAATGAGTCCCAAACACTAAATCTAGGCCACACAAGCTAGGAACACTTGAATTATGATTGGTCAATGATTGGTTTCGGTATTATCCTCGAATAGATATAATAAATGAGGCTTGTGGATGCAAAATAGGGCCAATTAAAGCATAAGAAAGCCCAATTATTAATGGAAAGCCTAGATGAATGTGAAATTGTTTTACAACACTCCAAATAAGGAAAAATTAAGATTAATTATGATTAAATTATGTTTATTATTCTTAGTTAATTGATAAAACCCTAAAAAAGTGTGAAAGTGTGTCACAACACTTTAGCAAGGCACCATTAAATTTCATTAGTTCACAAGGGCCCAAGACCTAATGTGAATGTTTTATCCATATTACAACACTAAATCAAGGCAACATTAAGCGAAAATCCATAAGGAGGACACAAATGAGTGCAAAAATGTCAAAGGACCCTTTTTTCGACACTACAAGAGATTACTCCTAGGGAAATTTTGATGCATGTGTGTGTCATTGTAGGGGAAACACCATAAATTAGTGTCATCCTCAAGGTTGTTTTGACCTACTGTCAAGTCTCTGTTATGATTTGGTGGTATAGACTATAGTGCAGTTGAGACTAAGACTATCTCATTTGAAGGTTGTGTCTGATTATTTGTTCGTGCTCCTCCCTGGTATTGGTTATGTTGGGAGATCTATTGCCTTGAAGATTATGGTAAGGTATTTAAGCGACGTTACTTGTTGCCTTTTGAGGTTATTGGAAAAGGTTTGTAGCAAATTCTTCATATTGCTCACTTTTACATCCAAGGAGGAGGGAGCAACTACATTTGTTGGTGCATTCGGATACACATACATTGAAGGAGGCACAAAAAAGTTACTAGGAGAATCTTTAGGTGGTGGAGGTGGAATTTCAAGGAAAAATAACATAAGAGGCCAAGGGGAAGTTTTCCAACATCTATAAGTTTGTTTTCAACTCTAACGACCAATTCATACACATTCAAAAGTGTATGTCTTCCCAATGACTAGATTATTATGGATATGTCAAAGTTAAAAGCCTTCAAGTAGAAAACAATATCCATACCCGCTGGAGGTATAGCTATTATGGGGATCCTCTACCAAGTTTTTTGAAACCTGGTGTTGAATTTCATGATGTAGCTTCCTAAGGAGCCCTTTTGATGGTTATCAGTTATTGAAGTAAGGAAGACTAATCATCATTTTATGTAAATTGTTTGAAAAATTTATCTATGATTTGATCCCATGTGGCTATTGAATTGGGGGCTAGGGATCTATACCAATATAAGGCTTTCCCTTTAAGGAAGCAACAAGAAACCTTAAGGCAACATTTTTCTCTATCACATGATGCACCTTTCATACGTCAATAACATCTTACAGATGCTCCATCAGTGTCTTATAATATTTTCCCATGAACTTAGGGAGTGTTTTAAGAGTGTTAGTGGGAATGGGATCCCACGTTACTAGAGGGGTTGAAGAAATGAACATGCTACCGTTATTCCATGCTATGAATTTTCTAACAGTCATTGGAGCTTGCACCTTTTGTGTGTGATCTTGCACTGATGTTTGTGTTTCTCTGCTATAGCCACTAGCGGGGGTTAGAGTAATATAGGATTGCATGTGATTAATAATCTAGTGACGAGCCTTTGACTCATAAACCTACTTCTTTATTGGATTGAAGCATATTAGTCCCTCAAGGCATTCCAAAAAAAAGGGGAGTTGTGGGAAGTTCCACAAATAGGGGACTAGAATGCACTTTGTAGAATGACCTCTAAGATTTGAGAAGTCGGTTGTTTGTTTGTTAATAGGGGAGGAAAAGGGAGAGGGAATGAAAAATAATGCTTAAAACAAATTATTCTAAGGCAATGCACCAAGATTTTACAACATTTCAAACCTGATATAGTATAATAAAATATCAATTAAACCATTTTTTGTAGAAGTTTGAAAGAGTATTAAACATGATCCAAAACTTTGCATGCATTAAGATAACTATAATTCTAAAAGCTAAAAGATAATATTTTAATGCAAACACTTGGGTAGACAGAGTATGAATCTGAGAAAATAAATAGAGATAAATGAATAGCAGAGGAAAACATGACACAATTTTATGTATTTAGTTTCTATTCCTCTAAGAAAAAATAATAGTAAGGTTAGGGTATGTGCAGTATCATCATGGAAAAAATAGGCCCTTAAGTGGCAATGAAAATTCAGAAAAATCAGAGTTAGGCAACTTGACATAAAAATTTGAATAAGCTATCTATATTATTTCAAAAATATGTAAAAAATATAATCTTTGGAAAATTTAATGTAGTTTCTAAACTACTAGGTTAAGTTTTGTAAAAAAAAATCTATTTGGCGAAAATTTGAAATTTCAATGCAGTAGTACTAAAATTTTAGGGAAAAAACAAGAAGTAGGTGTTTGTCTGACCACCTTAACCATAATAAAATGATAATATTTTAGATATAAGTAGAGGACTCATGTCTAGATGTGATACATTTTTTTTTTTTTCAAATAAATAATTAATTATGAATTTTTTATTACAAATTTTAAAAATATGAAAACTTGTATGTCTGACCACCTTAACTTGGTCAAAAATTCATGAATTTTTTTTTTTACTCCTATAATATACCAAGCATAGAATGTGACGCATATTTTGGATTCAAAATATGTGATACCATTTGAAAGCTATAGATGTTTTTCTATCAGACTATCAATCAGAACTTTAGTCATAATTCTAATAAAAAATAAATAATAATTATTTATTAAATTCTAAGTAAAATATAATTTATATTGGTAGAAATATGAGAAGCTCCTTTACAAACCCTTTTCGTTTCATCAATTTTGGGTAAAATAAAATTCGCCAGCCACATGGGCGAAGTCTGGAAAAGCAAGGTAAGTTGTTAAACACATTTTATGTGTTGACTTTTTAAGATTGGCAGGTCCGAATCAAATCCCGAGCCTAATCCCTTGGCATTAAATTTTGTTTCAGCATATCGAATATCCGATTCAAATTGGATATCCGATTTAAATCCGATATTCGATTTGAATTCGATATATGATATGTTTTAGATATGAGTTTTAAAAACTTTATACAATTTTTAATATATGATTTCAAAAATGCAATAAAATTTATAATTTAATATATATAATAGACAGTAAAGTTTATAGTTTAATATATATAATATCCAATAGAGTTTATAATGTAATATATAATATACAATTTATGATAATCTCTTACCGAATTATGTATTTAATATATAATATACTATTAAATGTATAATATTTAAATATTATTTCAATATTTTAGTTAATATATAAATATATATATTACTAATATATAAAATATTTAAATATTATCTATTTCCCTCTCTCTCTCTCAATATCCCACTCTCCCTCTCTCCCTCTCTCTCTCTCCCTCCCACTTTCCCTCTATCCTTCCCACTATCCTCTCTCTCTCTCACTCTCTCACTCTCCCCTCTCCCTCTCCCTCTCCCTCTCCCTCTCCCTCTCCCTCCTTCTATCTCTCCCTCTCTCCCTCCCTCTCTCCCTCCTTCTATCTCTCCCTCTATCCCTCTCCCTCTCCCACTCCCTCTCTCCCTTAACTCTAAACCCTTTCCCACTCTCCCTCTCCCTCTCCCTCTCTCCCTCTCACTATCCCTCCTTCTATTTATCCCTCTCTCCCTCTCCCTCTCCCTCTCTCCCTCAA
>CM021103.1:82333376-82400639 GCA_007115665.2 Sequoiadendron giganteum | reverse complement strand
CCTCTATCTCTCCCTCCCACTCTCTCGCTCTCTCTCTCTCTCCCCCCTCTCTCTCTCTCCCTATACCTCACTCTACCTCTCCCTCTCTCCCTTTCCCTCTCCCTCTCTCTCCCTATCCCTCCCTCTCCCTCTCTCTCTCTCTCTCCCCCTCTCTCTCCCTATCCCTCACTCTGCCTCTCACTCTCTACCTCTCTCCCTCTCCTTATCTCTCTCTCTCCCTTGCCCTCTCTCTCTCCCTCTCCCTCCCTTTCTCCCTCTCTCTCTCACTCTCCCACTCTCCCACTCTCCCTCTCTCCTTCCCATTCTCCTCCCTCTCTCTCTCTCAATCTCTCACTCTCCCACTCTCTACAATTAACCCTTAGGTCTATGTGTGTACAAATCGGATATCCAATTTGTGAAACTTCGATGTGTAGAGCTAAAATCTTAACGTTGCAGAAAATGTTGATTTTTTTTTTAAATCAGATATCCAATTATATTGGATATATGATTTGTGAAAATTCCATGTGTAGAGCTAAAATCTTACTGTTGCAAAAAAAGTTGAATTTTTTTTGAAATCAGATATCCAATTATATCGGATATCAGATTTGTGGGCCATAGAAAAATCCCATGTGGGCCATTTTTGTGCATTCCAACGGACCCTACATTATGTTTGCAGCACTTTACAGGCGACAAACACGTGGTTTCAAACAGGAAGAGACAAAGATAAAAAAAAATTGGAGCATCTTGTACTCAAATTTGTCATACATAATGATTTTTTAGCATCTGTTATGAGGTATAATGGGGAGCAGCAGTCGTCAGAAGCAAAAACCTAAGATAAAGCTGACAAAAGAACAAATTGACGGATATAGACAAAGAGATAAAGAAGGTCATATGAAGAAAAGACAAGGCATGTTAAATATTGGTGAACCTGAGCCCTATGGTCTTTCAAGTGAAGAGGAAATTGAATATGTTCAAGGTGAAAATGTAGAACATGATATTGAAATTGGGAATGAAAATGTTCAAATTGATATTGAAAATTTTCAAGGTGAAAATGTTGGAATTGAAGATGTTGAACATGATATTGAAATTGGGAATGAAAATATTGAAATTGATAATGAAAATGGTGGAATTGAAGATGTTGAACATGATATTGAAATGGGGAATGAAATTATTCAAATTGATATTGAAAATGTTCAAGGTGCAAATGTTGGAAATGAAGATGTTGAACATAATATTGAAGCAAGTGTAACTTATGTTTCACCAAATTACATGAGAAATGAAGAACCTTGTGTGGAAGAAAGACATATTCCAAATTCAAGACCTTCAAGGACCCCTAAATGGTTAGTTGAAATTGATGATAACATTATAAACAATTTTGAAGGCAAGAGGTCAACACGAACTGTTCGGTTGTGGGCTAGAATAATTTTCAACCAATATTTTAGCGATAAGACATTGATCGAGCAATACCAACTTTTTGTACAATTGCTAAAGATGCAAAAGATGACACCTTTGCTAGCCAAATTGAAGATTCGTGTGAACAAGAGGACTGAAAAAAAATTATATTATTGTCAAAAATATTTTTAATGCTCTCAAGTCTATTGGAAAAAATAACAAGGAAAAAGATAAGAGAGTTGCTCAGAGAGTCATTACAACAGCCCTAGTAAGCCATCAATTGAAAAAGGCTTGCTTTATGAGACAAACTTGTATTGATTTTGACTTAAATCATAAAACTTTGGATAGAGCACTTTCAAGAAGAGAAAGAATAGATGATCCTCTTCAAAATGTTACATGGGCTTTTGTCGGGAGGCTTCTGTGTGTTGGTAAGAAGCTAACCGATAATGTAAAGCAGGAAATTCAAATTTTTTGGCATGATAACTCTAGAGTATCTCCCGCTGCAAAGGGTGTTTAAAGTTAAGAATTGGCAATCGAGACCGTACACTGCATCCTAAACATTTCTTGGAATCAAGCCAAACAATGTTGATCAACATATTTTTTCAAACACATCCAAATATTGAAATCTCGCAAAGAACTTTTGAAGGTTTGAATCCATTTTATTGTGTGCCTCTTAAGATTCATAATACTTGTTGTTGCAAATACGATGTGGAGTTTTCAATATACTATGAACTATTATGCTATATCCGTTCTACTTTGCATACTAATGAAATGTTATAGGAGTGTGGTGCAATGCATCTTCCAAAATCATCAAGGGACTTTCTAGACCTATTTTTATGTTCTAGGGATGATGGTTCCTTTTTCTATAAAAATGATTGTTTAAATGCGAAGTGCTCATAATGTGGTGGCTTGTCAAAGTGTGTTCAATGTTTTCATGAGGGTTTCGAACATGAATTTGGAAAGAATCTTGTTGAGAAAAAGAGATATGAGATAGTCAAATATACTTTGCAGAGTGGAGGTGAAGGTTCTAGATGTGAGTTGGTTACAAAAGAATGCAGTGTTGCTGATTTTATTTCATATTTTAAGGACAATCTTTTCTACAAATATGCAAGGCATAGTCATAGGTCTCAGTGATTGGATCAACAATTCAAGATATGTAAGGACTCTTTTCCGATTGGAACTATTATATTAGTGGTTGATTTTGCAGAAAACTACACATTGCAACCACAAAATGAGGTACAATCTCAATATTATAATTCCATTCAGATTTCTATTTTTGTCCACATAATGTTTAGACATGCACCTAATAGTACAGAGGAGGATCGAAAGATAATCAGAGAGTATCATTTTTATATGAGTGATGATAGATCTCACTTGTCTGAGTATGTCAAACATTGTTTTGAGAATTTTTTTGAGTTCTTGCAGGAGCATGATATAGCACTGGACCGACATCTCATTTTGTCAGATAACTGCACCGGTCAATTCAAGAATGCCTGTATTTTTTATTGGTTGAGTAGAATGCATGTAGAAAGGGTTGTACCTAATATTTGGAGTTTTTCTAAGCTGGGCATGGGAAAGGGGAGCATGATGGAGCAGATGCATGTGTAAAGAGAGCTCTAGTTAAGGAGAAATTGAAGATTTCGGGAGCAAAATTCAATGATACACGTTGTATTGTTGATTGGTGTAGTTCAGTATTGTCACAGGGAGGGACACTTGATTCAACAGTGCACATATTCTTTTGGTTGGTTGAGGAGTGTATAGTGGGAGGTAGATTGGATTGTCATACAATCAAAGATTCTTCAAAGATGCATTCGTTTCAAAGTTCAGATGAAAGCACATGGACCATTTGGACACGACAGTTGGCTTGTTTTTTTCAGAGTTGTATTTAGTGCGAGTGGCATCAATGTGATTCAAGTGAGTGGGTGGATACATGGGTTCCACAATATCTAACTCATTTATCTCAAAATATATCCATGACAAATTACACAATGAAAAGTTCACTTGATTATGTCCGACTTTCAAATCTACTACATCTAGGACATGATTTTGCAGTTGTTGCACCGCAAGGGAATGAAGAGAGATTAGAATATTATTTGGCTCGATGTGTGTAGGTAAAGCACAAGCTAACACAATCGATGGAAGATGATGATGGGTTCATGTATCCTATAGGTTCAATTGTGGTTGCAGGAACTTGGTTGTGAACATACATGATTAGAAAGAATGGCATACCTACATTTGAAGACTACGAGAAACACAAAACCATTCTCATGTATTCACACCTTGTTATAGCAACAAATGTTAAGTTGTTGAAGAATCATGCCAAACCAAAGACAAAAAAACTATGGACACTTAGTAATATTGATCATGAAGCAATATTGGATACTCTTAAGCAAAGAGATGACCCTTCAAGCACATTTGAATAGCATATTCAAGAATGGAAGGTACAATGCTTAAGCATATTTTTTGTTGTGACAATATAGATTTATCATTTGACAAATTTTGTGATACTCCTGGCACGATTGATCATGGACCTGTTGCAACAATAGCCAGCTTTGATCCTTTCAAAGAGGTATGCGACAGATTACAATAATATAGATTGGTTATTCAAAGAATCTTTTATAGTTTTCATTACCACTTCATCATCATTCAGGTTGTTTAGATTAATATAGATTTTTTAGTCTAAGCATCTTTTTTGCTGTGACAATATAGATTTATCATTTGAAAAATTTTGCGATATTCTTGGCACGATTGATCTCAGACCTATTGCAACAATAGGTAGCTTTGATCCTTTCAAAGAGGTATGTAAAAAATTACAATAATATAAATTGGTTATTCTAAGCATATTTTCTATTGTATGTAGTTTAACTGCTACCTTGATGGTTTGTACAGGTGCTTGTCATTCCAAAACGCCAATATACTACTCTTGTGGAAGACTGTACCCTGAATGCCTCAAATAGGTAAATTTTGTAAGAATTGAATTTTAAAATGTGAAACAATGTAAAAATGTCATAACTATGTATAGGTATAATCTATATCTAGTGATGTTTTTTGAAATATAGGTCAAATTTTTGGCATTGTATAAAGGGTATGTTTAAAATGTAAAGATATTTTTGTACTTAATCGAGCTACAACCAGAGGTTTTCTTCCTGGTTCTTTCCTATCGGTATGCTCGTTTGAACCAGTTTATGTAATATCTCCTATTTATATATAATAAATTACAGTGGCTTGCCACTTTTTCAAAAAAAAAATGTAAAAAGTTCATGTGAATTTCATTTCCCATGTAATTGATTCAAGTTGATTGGGTAAGAGTTTTCTGATGCAAGAGCTAGGACTTGTAGAATCTTGATCCAACCTTAAATCTTTCTGCCCCCACATTTCATTGAAATTAGCACTTTGGAATATTAAGAGATGTTATTGTAGATGGTCCCAACACAATCCCATATCTTCAGACGAAGAGTCTGTAAGCATCACGGTTTCTGAGAAATAGTTTGTCAAAGATTGTTGCATTTTAGCACTTTGGACTCTTAAGGGAAATTGTCGGTCCAATGTAGTTCGGAGTGATTCGGCATATTTGGGTGCAAAAGAGAACCATACCTAGCGTAAACGTACCCATATGGACGTGTTCCACAATCTGTTTGGTCGTACGAGTTAGAGAATGGAAGTTGCACCACTTTGCAACTTTACACTTTGCATTTGGTATCTTTTCCCTCAACTGAAAACTCATCACCAAGAGAAAACGCCTTTGAGATAGAAAAAACTTAGAGAGTTTATTGTAGATGGTCCCAACATGATCTCATATCCTTAGACGAAGAGTTTGTAAGCATCACGGTTTCTGATAAATAGTCCGTCAAAGATTGTTGTCTTTTAGCACTTTGGACTCTTAAGGGAAATCGTTGGTCCAATGTAGCTCGGAGTGATTTGGCATATTTGGGTGCAAAAGAGGACCATACGTAGCGTAAACGTACCCATCCGGACACTTTGGAACAATTTTTTTGGTCGTACGAGTTAGATAATGAAAGTTGCGCCACTTTGCAACTTTACATTGCTTGAATTTGACAAGTTTTCCTTCAACTGAAAACTCATCACCATGGGAAAATGCCTTCGAGATAGAAAAAAACCAAGAGAGGTTATTGTATATGGTCCCAACACAATCCCATATCCTCATACGAAGAGTCTGTAAGAATCATGATTTCCAAGAAATAGTCCATCAAATATTATTGCCTTTCTACACTTTGGACTCTTAGGGAAATCGTCGGTCCAATGTAGCTCAGAGTGATTCAGCGTATTTCGGTGTAAAAGAGGAACATACCTAGCATAAATGTACCCATCTAGACGTGTTAGAACAGTCTGTTTGGTCGTATGAGTTAGATAATGAAAGTTGCACCACTTTGCAACTTTACACTGCTTGCATTTGGCAACTTTTCCCTCAACTAGAAACTCATCACCACGGGAAAACACCTTCAAGATAGCAAAAATCGAGAGAGGTTATTGTAGATGGTCCAACACGATCCCATATCCTCAGACGAAGAGTCTATAAGCATCATATTTTTTGAGAAATAGTCTGTCAAATATTGTTGTCTTTTAGCACTTTGGACTCTTAAGGGAAATCGTCGGTCTAATGTAGCTCAGAGTGATTCAACGTATTTGGGTGAAAAAGAGGACCATACCTAGCGTAAGTGTACCCATCTGGACATGTTGGAACAGTCCATTTGGTTGTATGAGTTAGAGAATGAAAGTTGCACCACTTTGCAACTTTACACTGCTTACATCTGGCAACTTTTCTCTCAACTGAAAACTCATCACCATGGGAAAAAACCTTCGAGATAGAAAAAATCGAGAGAGGTTATTGTAGATGGTCCCAATACAATCCCATATCTTCAGATGAAGAGTCTGTAAGCATCACGGTTTTTGATAAATAGTCTATCAAAGATTGTTGCCCTTCTACACTTTGGACTCTTAAGGGATTTCGTTGATTGAATGTAGCTCAGACTTCTTCGGTCTGTTTGGGTGCGAAAGGGAACCATACCTAACCTAAACGTATCGATTTAGATGTGATGGAAGAGTTGGTTTGGTCATATGATTTGTAGAACAATATTTATTGATGCCCTTACAAGTAGTTTTCACCCTCCAATCGAACTCCAATGTTGTTTTTTGTGCAAAAAAAGGCCATGAGACCATAGCTTGTTGCGAAAAACTAGTCAAACACAACTCAACAAGCTGAATTTTAGCCTAGAAGGGTAATTACAATCAAAACAAAGAATACTTATCTCTTAAATATTCTGAAGGGTGGAAGTACGAAACACTGCTCTTGCACTCAGATCAGTACACGACCTTCATGGCTTGAACATAGGCCCATGACTAGAGTAGAAATTCACTAGAATCATTTTGGGGAGAGATCTCAATCACATCCACAATGAAGCATGTTGATTAGGCCTGTTAGGGCAATCCTTCGCATAGTGACCAAACTTGTCACATCTAAGGCATTGAACATGAGAGAGGTCCCAATTCTTCTTGAATGCAGGAGCACCATTTGACCCTTTATCTCTATTCCTCTTGAAGCATCTTTTCTTTCCTCCTTTTCCTTCCTTCTTCGAGGATTCAGCGAAAAGAACATAATGAAGGAATAAGGGCAAAAATCTTCTTACAACTCAGGCCCAACTCATGGTTGAATTTGATACAATGAATAATCTAGCACCTCTCCTAGATGCAAAGATACAATTGAATATGCTTCTCCTTGAAATCGACCTACTGCTGCAAGATGAAGCATTGCTGCTCAAGTGCGAACTTCTTCTTGGAATGTGAATTATGTTGAATGAACTTGATTGATTAAATGAAAAAAAATCACCTTGTATTTATACAAAATAAGGTGACTCTTCAAGGAGGACGACCTATCTTGAAAATAATAAATTACAAAATAATATCAAAGAAGGTCGGCCTCATCCATTTAAATCAAATGAGTATAAATTAAATAGCCATAGGCTATCATTTAATTTATTACAACTTAATGTGGTCACTGGAAGAAGCAACCCGATGCTGCTAATAACATCAATAGTAGGAACACATTTTTAGGAGTGATAAAGGGATTAGGGTGAACTATTTGATAAAAATATTTGGTAGACATGTATGAAAAATGTGGTAGCATAGACAAGGCAGTGGACTATTTAAAAAAAAGCTTCAAAGAAATGTGGTCTCATAGAATTCCATGGCAAGCAAATGCAATTGACAACTGCTCATAGTTTTTAGTTATGCAATGTGAAGTAATTGCATAACTGCTTAGGTTGACTTTGTAAAAACTATATTGTAATTGAATTTTTTTCATCTATGAACATCTAGTTGTTAGTATTGCAATGTGAAGTAATGATTTGAGTTTGAAAGATGTGTAATGCAATGTAATCAGCAATATAAATATAAACTACATAATATAACCATGTTTTTTTATGCTATCGTACATTGATATTAAACCATTGATCAAGATAAAAATTTCAAAGAGTTTAATCATGCACATGAGGAACAAATTAAATTTCGATTGTCAACTTCTATATATCAAATTATCCAATAATCAAGTGTATGTCCATATACAAAAATACAAATAAACACAACAATATACCCTTGGAAAACCCTCTTCTTGAGGGAGAAAAACCCAACAAATATGTCTCTTATATAATGAAGGAATAAGAGCATAAATATTCTTACAACTCAGGCCTAGCTCATGGCTGAATTTGATACAATGAATAATAGCACCTCTCCTAGATGCAAAGATACAATTGAATATGCATCCCCTTGAAATCGGTGTGCTGCTGCAAGATGAAGCATTGCTACTCAAGTGCGAACTTCTGCTTGGAATGCAAATTATGTTGAATGAACTTGATTGAGGAAATGAACAAACATCACCTTGTATTTATACAAAATAAGGTGACTCTTCAAGGAGGTTGACCTCTCTTGAAAATAATATATTAAAAAATAATATCAAGGAAGGTAGGCCTCATCCATTTAAATCAAATGAGTATAAATTAAATAGCCATAGGCTATCATTTAATTTATTACAACTTAATGTGATCGCTGGAAGAAGTAGCTTGATGATGCTAATAACATCAACAGTAGGAACACATTTTTAGGAGTGATAAAGGGATTAGGGTGAACTATTTGATAAAAATATTTGGTAGACATGTATGAAAAATGTGGTAGCATAGACAAGGCAGTGGACTATTTGAAAAAAAGCTTCAAAGAAATGTGGTCTCATATAATTCCATGACAAGCAAATGCAATTGACAATTGCTTATAGTTTTTAGTTATGCAATGTGAAGTAATTGCATAACTGCTTAGGTTGACTTTGTAAAAACTATATTGTAATTGAATTTTTTTCATCTATGAACATCTAGTTGTTAGTATTGCAATGTGAAGTAATGATTTGAGTTTGAAAAATGTGTAATGCAATGTAATCAGCGATATAAATATAAACTACATAATATAACCATGTTTTTTTATGCTATCGTACATTGATATTAAACCATTGATCAAGATAAAAATTTTAAAGAGTTTAATCATGCACATGAGGAACAAATTAAATTTCGATTGTCAACTTCTATATATCAAATTATCCAATAATCAAGTGTATGTCCATATACAAAAATACAAATAAACACAACAATATACCCTTGGAAAACCCTCTTCTTGAGGGAGAAAAACTCAACAAATATGTCTCTTATATAATGAAGGAATAAGAGCATAAATATTCTTACAACTCAGGCCCAACTCATGGCTAAATTTGATACAATGAATAATAGCACCTCTCTTAGATGCAAAGATACAATTGAATATGTTTCTCCTTGAAATCGCTGTGCTGCTGCAAGATGAAGCATTGCTACTCAAGTGCGAACTTCTGCTTGGAATACAAATTATGTTGAATGAACTTGATTGAGGAAATGAACAAACATCACCTTGTATTTATACAAAATAAGGTGACTCTTCAAGGAGGTCGGCCTCTCTTGAAAATAATAAATTACAAAATAATATCAAGGAAGGTAGGCCTCATCCATTTAAATCAAATGAGTATAAATTAAATAGCCATAGGCTATCATTTAATTTATTACAACTTAATGTGATCGCTGGAAGAAGCAGCTCGATGATGCTAATAACATCAACAGTAGGAACACATTTTTAGGAGTGATAAAGGGATTAGGGTGAACTATTTGATAAAAATATTTGGTAGACATGTATGAAAAATGTGGTAGCATAGACAAGGCAGTGGACTATTTGAAAAAAAGCTTCAAAGAAATGTGGTCTCATAGAATTCCATGACATGAAAATTCAATTGACAATTGCTTATAGTTTTTAGTTATGCAATGTGAAGTAATTGCATAACTGCTTAGGTTGACTTTGTAAAAACTATATTGTAATTGAATTTTTTTCATCTATGAACATCTAGTTGTTAGTATTGCAATGTGAAGTAATGATTTGAGTTTGAAAGATGTGTAATGCAATGTAATCAACGATATAAATATAAACTACATAATATAACCATGTTTTTTTATGCTATCGTACATTGATATTAAACCATTGATCAAGATAAATTTTTTAAAGAGTTTAATTATGCACATGAGGAACAAATTAAATTTCGATTGTCAACTTCTATATATCAAATTATCCAATAATCAAGTGTATGTCCATATACAAAAATACAAATAAACACAACAATATACCCTTGGAAAACCCTCTTCTTGAGGGAGAAAAACCCAACAAATATGTCTCTTATATAATGAAGGAATAAGAGCATAAATATTCTTACAACTCAGGCCCAGCTCATGGCTAAATTTGATACAATGAATAATAGCACCTCTCCTAGATGCAAAGATACAATTGAATATGTTTCTCCTTGAAATCGATGTGCTGTTGCAAGATGAAGCATTGCTACTCAAGTGCGAACTTCTGCTTGGAATGCAAATTATGTTGAATGAACTTGATTGAGGAAATGAACAAACATCACCTTGTATTTATACAAAATAAGGTGACTCTTCAAGGAGGTCGGCCTCTCTTGAAAATAATAAATTACAAAATAATATCAAGGAAGGTAGGCCTCATCCATTTAAATCAAATGAGTATAAATTAAATAGCCATAGGCTATCATTTAATTTATTACAACTTAATGTGATCGCTGGAAGAAGCAGCTCGATGATGCTAATAACATCAATAGTAGGAACACATTTTTAGGAGTGATAAAGGGATTAGGGTGAACTATTTGATAAAAATATTTGGTAGACATGTATGAAAAATGTGGTAGCATAGACAAGGTAGTGGACTATTTGAAAAAAAGCTTCAAAGAAATGTGGTCTCATAGAATTCCATGACAAGCAAATGCAATTGACAACTGCTCATAGTTTTTAGTTATGCAATGTGAAGTAATTGCATAACTGCTTAGGTTGACTTTGTAAAAACTATATTGTAATTGAATTTTTTTCATCTATGAACATCTAGTTGTTAGTATTGCAATGTGAAGTAATGATTTGAGTTTGAAAGATGTGTAATGCAATGTAATCAGCGATATAAATATAAACTACATAATATAACCATATTTTTTTATGCTATCGTACATTGATATTAAACCATTGATCAAGATAAAAATTTCAAAGAGTTTAATCATGCACATGAGGAACAAATTAAATTTCGATTGTCAACTTCTATATATCAAATTATACAATAATCAAGTGTATGTCCATATACAAAAATACAAATAAACACAACAATATACCCTTGGAAAACCCTCTTCTTGAGGGAGAAAAACCCAACAAATATGTCTCTTATATAATGAAGGAATAAGAGCATAAATATTCTTACAACTCAGGCCTAGCTCATGGCTGAATTTGATACAATGAATAATAGCACCTCTCCTAGATGCAAAGATACAATTGAATATGTTTCTCCTTGAAATCGGTGTGCTGCTGCAAGATGAAGCATTGCTACTCAAGTGGGAACTTTTGCTTGGAATGCAAATTATGTTGAATGAACTTGATTGAGGAAATGAACAAACATCACCTTGTATTTATACTAAATAAGGTGACTCTTCAAGGAGGTCGACCTCTCTTGAAAATAATAAATTATAAAATAATATCAAGGAAGGTAGGCCTCATCCATTTAAATCAAATGAGTATAAATTAAATAGCCATAGGCTATCATTTAATTTATTACAACTTAATGTGATCGCTGGAAGAAGCAGCTCAATGATGCTAATAACATCAACAGTAGGAACACATTTTTAGGATTGATAAAGGGATTAGAGTGAACTATTTGATAAAAACATTTGGTAGACATGTATGAAAAATGTGGTAGCATAGACAAGGTAGTGGACTATTTGAAAAAAAGCTTCAAAGAAATGTGGTCTCATAGAATTCCATGACAAGCAAATGCAATTGACAACTGCTCATAGTTTTTAGTTATGCAATGTGAAGTAATTGCATAACTGCTTAGGTTGACTTTGTAAAAACTATATTGTAATTGAAATTTTTTCATCTATGAACATCTAGTTGTTAGTTATGCAATGTGAAGTAATGATTTGAGTTTGAAAGATGTGTAATGCAATGTAATCAGCGATATAAATATAAACTACATAATATAACCATTCTTTTTTATGCTATTGTACATTGATATTAAACCATTGCTCAAGATAAAAAATTCAAAGAGTTTAATCATGCACATGAGGAACAAATTAAATTTCGATTGTCAACTTCTATATATCAAATTATCCAATAATCAAGTGTATGTCCATATACAAAAATGGCATCGACGCCAACTCAGACAAAGTTTTACAAAATGTGGCATATGCCATCTCAATATGTATTCAGTATTTACATGCCAAAATGTCTATCTCATCCTAAAGTACTGGTGGATCACCAAAATGGAGCCTCTTTGAAGCACTCGTTGGCTCTAAAGGTAGTTGCACAAGAAAAATTCAAACCACAAGTGAGATTAGTTATACTATATAATTTCAAATCAAATAATTAACATCAAAATAAATATACATTGAATTTTAATTGAACTCTAAAATTGAAATCTTGATTACCTAAAATATATGTCTCTTCAAAGGGTCAGGACTCTTAGAATATACCAAACAAAAATTTGAAACTCCAATCTATATATGTGAACAAAAACATAAAATTCATCCAAGTTAGCATACAATTATTGCTAATAGGAACATATTTACCAAACACAAAATAAAATAAACACATACCTCTTTACGTTGATTTTTTTTATCTCCTTCAGGTGTTTCGACACCTCCTCCTTGAGGTGTTTCAACACCTACTCCTTGAGGTGTTCCAATACCTAATCCTTTATGTGGTGTGTCACTTTTCAACATCAATGTATAGTTCATAATTACCTATACATAAAAATGACAAGTACATATGAAACTACCAATCTATGTCGATGTATGTATAATCAATATAAGATCTTCAAAATCTTAATTCAATCCAATTTGAGTTCAATGACCTTCCCATTATCTAACTTTGTGCCTCCATAGTCTGGACAAGGCTGCACCTCACTCGCACTAGGTATTTCCTGCAAGAGGAAAATAAGATAAACATATAAGTTATTATATAATTTCATTAATGAAAATTCAAATGACAAGAAAGTATATAATAAAAAATGTAAACGAGTGAGTACGAAAATATATACTGTGTGTGTGTGTGTCCAAACCAAATGAAATGTCCCTAAGGGTGTTATCATTCACCCATGTGAGCTCCTCTTCAGACATCAATTGTTATATAGACCATGTAAATAAATATTAGTACTTGATACTATATCTTATTAATATTCATTTAAAAACAAATGCAAGTTATGAAATTACAACTTAAATCTTACCTATGTCACTATTCTAGCATCCCCCTCTCTAGCAAGAGAGGACTCTATAGGGTGTGCTCCACTCCTCTGCGACTGATCTATAATGTCCACATCATGGAGGTCATAATCAGAAGTGTCCAAGGGATGCTCAGCGGGTTGTACAAGAGGACCCAAGCATATCTGGCGACACATAGTGCAAGTATATGGCACACAAATATGTAGACCTCAGGAGGATGATGCAAGAACACTCGAGCCATCGCCAACATCACCAAAATGTGGCTGAGCTACTGTAAAAGCATGTGAAACCAAATGACCACTCAAAGAGTGAATAGCCTGAATAGTCTGTGTGGCTGCATCCTAGATAATCTTTGGATGATATATTGGATGTGGCAGAGGAAGGGGAGGAAGGGGAAAATTTGGGCGTGGGACTACTCTAACTGCCCTTGGTCTATCCTGGGGCATACCTCCACCGATGCCCTGGAAGGGTTTAATGTCAAAGTAATTGACATGATGCCCTAACAAAAACTCAGCATATAATTTTTTAATAAAGTAAAATGCTATATCAAAATTTGTGTTCGGTGGTTTATCAAAAACCATAAACCAATGATCCCAAAAGTTATCTACAATGTCCCTATTCATGCACCATTTTATAGAAAGTTTTGTTTTATTAACATTCACTGGAAAACCGGTGTGGGGGTTAATGAATAAAGAGGCTATTTGGGCTTTGGTTATTTGGAGATCTTTCACATCATCATAAAACAATCCACATGCATAATATTCCCTCATGTATTTTTGCCACGAATGAAAGGCATCATGTTGGGTGGAGAGGGTTTCTATATTTTTAATTATTTCCTTCAATGTGTTTGTCATATCACTCAATCGAGGGTTTGTCTTATAAACTTCACAAATGCCCCTCAAGTGCCCCATTTTTTCACCAATTAAGTTTTCAATTAGTGGTTGCGGAGGTGATGGAGCATTTGGCATTTGTGCATTTTCATTCTCAGCCATAATACCTGATTAAAGTTAAAAACCAATTAATCTAATTAAAATTACACAATATAAATGAAATTATTGTAATTTAAAACCCTAGTTTTTAATAAAAATCCAAAAAAAACCCTACTTTTTCACAAAAATCCATAACAAACTCTAGTTTTTTATCAAAATACATCAACAACACTAGTTTTTAATCAAAATACATTTAAAAACATTAAATTTTAATAAAAAATCATTGTAAACTCTAGTTTTCTATAAAAATCAATAAAAAACCCTACTTTTGAATTTTTTTTTGTAGAAACTACTTAAAATTATAAGAATCTAATTGAAAATTTGATTAAAACATAAAAAAAACCAATAACTTACCTTTCAAATCGGATTTCTCCTCAAAACGGATATCATATTTCTTCTTCTCCTTGTTCGCTCGCGTCCAAATGGTGTGAAATGACTTTTAACAATCGAGATTTTTATTTATATAGGCTTTTACAAATCGGATATCCGATTTGCAAAAGTAGGTTTGGGCATTGCTTTGGAGCAATGTACTGACACCCGAACCTACAAAAATTCAACTCGGCATTTCTGTGTTTTTGAGTCGATCCAAAACGTATTTTTTTCCTATTGCCACTTTTTGGCCCATCATGATCCTGCACATACCCGTTAGTGATACATAAAATAAACTATTCCTTCTTATTTTTGTCTTTAGTGATTCAACAATCAGGAGAGAACCAATAAACAACACCATGTAGGCCTTAAATATGAAAATCCATCCACAACAAGATGGGAACTACCGTAAAAAAATAAATATTCCCACTCTCGCTCTTGCAGACCTCATCTCCATCCAGGCAATTGGAATGGACATACTAGGCAATCATGAGGAGCCCCTAATGTGAGTGATGATGCCACTTGCTCCTCCATGATCTGACTAGAAATTGCCAATGAGCCTTCATAATTGAGTGAAAATAATAAGCATTCATCCCTAGGATGCACGTGAGTAGGCCACTCATTGGTGTCTGCCCTTTGTTCATAGTGGACCCACCAAACATTCCACCCAACCGTGCATCAGATACTACTTGTGATGCTTAAAATCCAATTTGGGCTCTGCCACTTTCACACATGTCTTGTGAGAAAATGAGCGCTTGATGAAATAAGAATATCACTCATAAATTTTAGTTGGTGTGTGGAGCCACCACGTGGCATTCTGACGCATCGCACCTTGAGCATAGTGCTTAGATTTGATAGCAACTATGTGTGCTTAACATGTGGCCTTACCCCACGCAAAATTTTGAACCTTGAGTGCAAAACCATGGCAACATAGAAGGAAGGTATTACTATTAATAATTCCTTTGGAAAGAAACCCCTTAGAGAAATAGGAGTGTGATAGACAAAGTCTACATTAGCAATTACAATAAGAGGCATAAGCTACAAAATAAACACCCAATCTTATTTTTCTAGTAAAGGGGTTATAAACCTCCTACTGCCCGATAAAATCACATCAAGTATTATAGAGCTTAAATTTATCCTAAGGTTCATCGGTTCAACTCAATCCCTAAATGAACATGTTAAAGGAGCCATACTCTTCCTATCTCTTAAGGTCTCCTAGGATTTGAACCAATGATAATATATATAGGGGGATGAAAGGGGATACCTTTTCCTCCTATTCTATCTAGGTCATTTAAATATGTCCTAAGAACCCTAATAGGATTGACTATCAACCTCTCAAGTGAGTCAATACACAATTAGGAGGACTTAGGAGGGGGTGTTCTTTCATATTTTAGGGGTTCACCACCAAGCAAATACTTGGAAAAGACAATGTTTGAAAACACACTATGATATGAAAAACACTTAAAATGAGCTAAATGAAAGTTACAAATACTAAAAATGAATAACTCCAAGTTAGCGTATGTGTTCCTCGGAAACCCAAAGATGTAAATAGGATTCAAGAAATGCAAACAGACTGCCAAAATATGCCTTGGAGGACTAAGACACCCTTGCTACCATCTTAGTCTTGCTGCTATTTTTCGGGGAAAACATAGAATCTTCAAATGAGGGAACAGAATCCTGAAGAATCTCTAAAAGATTCCACTTGGAGGACTAAGATGCCCTAGGTGGTGTCTTAGTACCAAGTGATGAAACTTGGGGCACAAACAGCAAAAAGGGGCCAAAACAAGATACCTCAAAATTAGGGTCCCAAGACCTCTGGGGGAAAAAGATGCCCTTAGTGGCAATTTAGTCCCAACCAGAAATCAAGGACACATGGATCAAAGTCACTAGGAGATCACATATGCATTTTAGAATTTCAAGATTAACCAGAAAAATATGTTGAATTCATAGGGCTTGTGGACATAAAATAGGACCAAGTAAGCCATAAAGAAGGATAAATAGAGCAAGGCAGGCCCAAACAAGTGTGAAAATGCAAGGTTATGCATTTTACTACACTACATTTAGCCCCGAATTTAGTGAGAGGATTAACTTACTTCAAAATCACACTAAAGTAGCCAACCACATAATAAAGAGGGGTTCAAATGTACATATGTTAGTAAGATAGGATGACAACAATCAAGAGGGTGGCCAAGCCCCCAGGATTACGATCTTATGGAAAACCAACATAGGCATAAAGGAACACGCATGTGAATGATATATGAAGTCAAAATAAGATCACAAACATACACCATCAAAGACAAGAAAAAGGAAAAAGGAAAATAATTGTAATGGATCAAGCTTCAACTAGTCGTCCAACGCGGTGGATCGGGTCTAGGCTTGAAGATGGTTTACAAGTGGAACACACTGTCCACTATGCGAACAAAACACATGCTCACGAGGGCTAATGGGAACTAGTTGTCCACTAGGTGAGCCCCAAGAGGGACCATATCAAAGCCATACCTCCATGACTTTAATAAGGTACAAAAAGAAAAATGCATTCTCACATGAGCTAGTGAAGCTAGGTATTCACTAGGTGAGCCCCAGGAGGTCCATTATCAACGCCATACCCCATGACTATGATAAAGACAAAAATAAAATGCAACAGAATGAGAAAGAGAGATGTTCAAAGGGATTTTTCTTAGTTCATGCAAGGTCTTACTCTTAGTGTACATCATTCCTAACATCTCCAAGCAAGGACCAGTCAAAGGATAAGAGATTCACCACATAGGAGATGTAGTGTGTCACACCACCACTAAGGGGAATATAATATGATGAGATAGGTCACACTCTTGAAGGACATTACTCCCAATATCATGACAAAGAGGAAAACGCATTGTATGAAGAAATAAAATTGCATCAAGGAACATGGAAAAGAAAATGCAAATGAAATCATTCTAAAATAATGCTAATGTATTCCCCCACTTGCTAATGTATTCCCCCACTTTAAAAAAATTCCTAACACCATACTATGAGAAATTACTTTAAAGTTGACAAACATGAAAAAGAGAATGGAAAACAGGGTTGCCCCCAAAATCACATAAGGGATCTATGGATTTGGGGTTAGTATCTATCTTTTTTGCAAAGATATTAGAGACCTCGAAATTGTCATCATTCCCCAAATACACATAGAACTGGAAGAATGACACAAAGAGAGCGAAAACAAAGAAAATCCTTTTGGATCAACATGGAAGAGACATAGGGTGTCTTGACACCTTGCATCATCCCCAAAAGGAAAACACAGGACAAAAACGAAAAGATAAATGAAAATAAAAAAGATTACGACATAGAGAAGGATGAAGGTACAAATAGAGGAATGCACAAAGAGATAAATATCAAACAAAACATTATGGGGGATCACAATATGCACATGCAAGTGAAAGTGAAAAGAAAAAGAAAAAGGCTAGTAAGGAACAGGCAGATCAACCATCCAGTAGGTCATCTATATCTTAGTCTTGTTCAGTGTATGTGGAATGCAAATCACTAGTGAGAGGAATCACATCAAGTGTTGTACTAGGAGAATCACCAGGTTCAATACATGGTGAATCGCTTGGTTTAGGAGGATCATCATGGTTGTTATTGTTTAAGCTTATGGATGAGGAAAATAACAAGTTCAACTCATTATGCACTTCCTCATTGATTTTAACTATTTCCTCATCATCATCCAAGTTAACCACAACAGGAGGACGAATGATAATATCCATAGAATTTTTTGGTCCTTGTTGTGTTGGATTCACAGTCTCATCATTTATTGCTGCTATCAAGTTTGAATGTTGATTTTCAATGTTATTCTCATTATTCATCTTTTGAGCAATAGTACGATGCCTATGCTTATGCTCTCTAGCATTGTGATTTCTTTTATTATGATTTTCAAATTGTGTTTGTATAGGAGTGGGTGGATCAACCGTAGGTTCCTTTTCTTCTTGTGAGGGAAGAACGAAAGAAACCATGGAAGGTTGTTTGACCCCTTTCTCTTTGCTTAGGTGATGGATTAAGGTTTTCTCTAGGTTTCTAGTAGGAAATAGGTAAGGGTGTGTTTATGGATGGATCTTGGTTTGTTGGAAGAGCTTTAGGCTCAACATTGTCTTGTTTAGGTGGTGGAGGTTCAAGAATGGGTGGAGGCAAGTTTTTAAGGGATAGTCGGCTTATGCATTTTGCTTTGAACTTTTGGTAGGATAGGAATAGGAAGTCTATATGTTGTCTTATAGGTTTCATGGGCTCACACTAGAAATATTCTAGGGAGAAATTTCCACGGGAAGATGGGTTTCTAAAGCCACTATGGTTCACGATGAATATTTCATTGTTGATTGGAAAATTTAAGCACTTATGGACAACATATGGGATTGCATTCATGGAGCGAAGCCATTTGTAGCCTAACTTCACAAAATTGGTCTAAATTAGAGATGATAGAGAATGATACATTTGATTTCTTTGCTCCTACTTGTAAAGGGAGTGTGATCGAGCCCATTGTAGCACGAGAAAAACTATCATGCATTTTTATCCATGGTTTTGGTTTATCATATCGATCTTGAGTGAGTTCATGCACATATAAGATTTCTTTTGCGATCACATTCTCTCCATAGATGAGATCAATTAAAATCCCAGGAGTGGGCTTATTATTGACTATGTTGGCTATGTAAAGAGGACCATTAGGTGCATGTTTAATTGTTTCTTCTGAAGAGAAAGTAATTTCAATGGCTTGTTGTTTATGAGGCTCAATGTCAACCACTCCTATCATTGTATCAATAAGACTTTGTTCATCAGTATCCATAGGATTTTGTTCTCCATCATCCATAGGATTTTGTTCATGATTGCTCATATGTTAATCATTTGTCTCAAGATTCGTCACTTTCTAGGCTTAGTTTCACTAGCCTTAACAAATGAAATATTATGATTTGATATGGGATTGGTAAATATTTGCAAGTTTTGGTTGGGAGGAGCTACAAACTTATTACCTTTGTCATTCACACCTCTAATCAGGATATGATTGGAATCAATGAGGTCTTGCACAAGATGTTTAAGATGCTTACAATGTTTTGTGTCATGTCCTTTTTGTTGGTGATAAGCACAATAGGCATTGTGTCTAAAGCTCAGAGGTAATGGTTTGCTAGGGTCAATGGTTCGAAGGGGAGGTAAATTAAGAATGTTTTTGTTTAATATATGGGTCATGATGTTGTGAAGGGTATCAGATAAGGGAGTAAATTATCTTTGTGGATCCCCAAATATATAAGGATTACTCTTCTTTATAGCAGCTACTTGGGTTTCAATGGGCTGGGTAGGTTGAGAGGTGGAGTTTAGTTAAAGGAAACTCTCATGATGTCTTTTGAAAGTTCGATAGGTGTTTTGGTTTGATGTTTCAGGCTTTTCAAGATGAGTAGGGGTAGTTTTGGCTCACTAGAACTTATAGCATTTTGATAATCTCTAAGGGCAGTGCGTAGGTGCATGAAGGAAGGAAATTTCATCATGGTGAGCTTTTCCCTTATTTTGTCGTGTAAGTTTTCTATGAACATATTTTGGAGATGAGAATCAAGAACCTTCACAGCGATTTGGGAATAAAGCGACTGATAGCGTAAAATAAAGTCAGTGAATTTTTCACCTTCATTTTGATTGCATCTCATCAAATCAACCAATGCCTTTTTGGGAACCATGTGCACTTGGAAATGGTTAATAAAGGCCTCAAAAAATTTATTGAATGAACGAATTGAGTTATTTGGTAATGCTGAAAACCATTACAAGGCCATGTCTTTCAAGGATAAAGGAAAAAAATTAGCCAAAAGTTTGTCCTCAAGGATAAAGTCACTACACAAAGTAGTGAAGTTATTAACATAATTAGTAGGATCTCCCTTTCCTCCATATTTCTCAAATCTATGGATCTCTATACTTTGTGGAACCAGAGTTCTTAATATCTCTAAGGATAATGGATTACTCATGACATAGTATGAAGGTGGACCATTTTGATTTTGATTTATGGTAGAAACTTGGCGTTGAAGGGATGAAAAACTTTGTAAAAGGTGGTTAATGATAGGATCATTTGTTGTGGTATGAGATGGAGGTGAATATGGTGGTGGTGTGTATGTGTTGGAAATGAATGGATTGCTTGTGGGAGGAGGTATGAGATTAGATTCCACATAAATATAAGGAGCGCTAGTGGAAATGTGTGAGGTAGGAAGGATATTACTAGTTGGTTGCATCGGTATGGTCACTTGAGGAGTTGTGTAGGTGGGAATAGATGCTATGATTGAAGAGGGAGGAGTTTTATTTCCTCCTTGCATATTGTTTGAAGTTTGAGCACCATTAGTGTTGGAAGGAATATTTTTTCCAAAGATATGGGCTATGTTATGCACAACTTGTTGCATAAGCGGTTGTCATTGCACCAAAATATTAACATGTTAATTCCTGATACATCCATTGGATTTATACAAAGATCAAGATCCACAAGAGGTGATTAAACCATGTCATGAAGCCCAAGCACCATGTTGGACTATGCCTACCACAAGAAGAGGATACCAAGGGTCACACCTTGCAACAATCCCCCCAACGCAAGTGTGGGATTCAAACCTATGACCTCGGCTATGATACCAATTTTTGTACAGGCGGTTACCATAGCACCAAAATATTGACCTATTAATGCCTAATACAACTGCTAGATTTATGCAAGATCAAGATCCACAAGAGGCAGTTAAACCATGTCATGAAACCCAAGCGTAATGTTGGACTATGCCTACCACAAGAAGAGGAAACCAAGGGTCACACCCTGCAATACAACTTACAGTCCTTCATCACTTTCCATCATGCGATGAATACTACCTGTGGCAAGTATAACAGTGTTGGAGATTTTTTTAGTACTCACACTATCTTGTAAATGGGCTAGGTCTTCATGCATTTTCATTATTTTTTCTTGAGGAATATGATCAACATTGTTTGAACACTTGGCATAACACTTGTAGGTAAGGTAGGCATGGAAAAGGAGGTGTCAAAGGTATGGTCCATACCTAGTGAACTAGTGCCAATACCAAAAGTAAGAGCTTGGTAACCCAAGATCCACAGCAAGTGTTTTATCGCAGGATGCCATAAGTCTCGCACTTCATCTAACCACAATATTAGCAGTAGGACACCAAGAACTACAACTCATACAAGGAATAAACCATGAAAATGCAATGAACACAATCTCCTATGCTTGCAATTACACTTGAAATGAAAGAAAATGGAATAACAACAAATTGAAAGCAGCCCACAGAAACACAAAAAACAATTTCAGACCCTAAAAAACTAGAGAGTCAAAGTCAACAAGGACTAAGACACCAGTAAGGGAATTTTAGTCCTCTTGATGAGACCCTGAAGTTTTAGAGGCTGAAACAGGAAGCAAGCAGTAGAGAGATGCTTTTGAGTAGAAAAACCTGAGAGGGACTAAGATGCCTTGAAGGGTGTTTTATTTTATGAGAGAAACAACAATTTTTTTCTTGATAACAACTTTCTCAGGTTGCCTACTAAGGGACCTAATGTTTGGAAACAAAAAATGATGCAAACGAATGCAAAGAAAAGCCATGACTAACAAGCAATTGAATGCAAGATTTGAAATGCGGTTTTTCAATTTTCAATGTAAGAATAATGTTTCTAAATGTAATTAAGAGAATGAACAATGCACTTTTTATTTTTTTAATGAAATGTAATGATGCATGAAAGGACAACAACAACCTATATGCACTTTCACTAATGCAAAAATAGGAAACCCTAAATGCAATTTCACTAATTCAAGATGCAAGAAACCTTAGATGTGCAATGCAATGAATGCAATCAAGATCTAGGACTCTAAAGGACTCCAAATCAGAAAAGGAAGAAAACTCAAACAAAGTCAGGTTCACCAAAATGAACCAACAATAATATATATAGGGGGATGAAAGGGGATACCTTTTCCTCCTATTTTATCTAGGTCATTCAAATATGTCCTAAGAACCCTAATAGGATTGATTATCAACCTCTCAAGGTGAGTCAATACACAATTAGGAGGACTTAGGAGGGGTTGTTCTTTTAGATTTAAGGGGTTCACCATCAAGCAAATGCTTGGAAAAGACAATTTTTGAAAACACACTATGATATGCAAAACACTTAAAATGAGCTAAATGAATCTTATAGATATTGAAAATGAATAGCTCCAAGTTAGGGTATGTGTACCTGGGAAACCTGGAGATGCAAATAGGTTTATGAAAATGAAAACAAATTACCAAAATATGCCTTGGAGGACTAAGACGTCCTTGCTACCGTCTTAGTCCTACTATTATTTTTTGGGGCAAACACAAAATCTTCGGATGACGAAACAGAATCCCGAAGAATCTCTAAAAGATTCCAATTGGAGGATTAAGATTCCTTAGGTGGCATCTTAGTCCCAAGTGATGAAACTTGGGGCATAGACACCAAAAAGGGGCTCAAACAAGATACCTCAAAATTAGGGTCTCATGACCTCATGGGGACAAAGATGCTCTTAGTGGCATTTTAGTCTTGACCATAAATTGGGGACACGCCAATCAAAGTACTAGGAGATCACATATGCATTAGAGAATGTCAGGGTTAACTAGAAAAATATGTCATTCATAGGGCTTGTGGACATAAAATAGGACCAATTAAGCCATAAAGAAGGATAAATAAAGCAAGGCAGGCCCAAACAAGTGTGAAAATGCAAGGGTAATCATTTTACTACACTATAGGCTTAATCTCTGGTTAACAAACTATATAAATTTATGGATGAGGCTATCTTGGTTATTAGTGTTGACAACTATAAGGTGGTGGCTATGAGGGCTAATGATCTACTAAGTAGGGAAAAAGTTGCACTCAAATGTAATATAGATAACACATTACCTTAGATCAAGCTATTCATAGAATGCATGGACACTTCATCATATGTATTGGTGCAACAAGGACTCCATTGTACATTTTGAGATAGAAAACAAGGTGCCAAAGGAGGATTTTAAAAAAAAAATTATGATCAAGCAAGCATACTAGGCACAATTTAGTGGCCAAAGTCACTAACCAAGCATTACACAAAGGTCAAGGTTGTTCTCTACCCACTTGTTCAATAAGAATATCAAGTAAAGGCCATAGTGGACAGGCTCAAAATCATATCCCAAAATGATATAATTGATTTAGAGAATGCTTTCAAAGATTTAAAGAAGAAGGGATGTCCTTCTAATGACAAATACACTTTACAAATAACCCTCGAAATAAATCTACATTCCTTTTAGATTTTATGCCCAATGGAATAGCTTTTGGACTCATACTTACAAGTAAGGATCCCTTAAGAGGTCACCATGAATTATAAGGCCCTCTTCTTTGTTCACCTTTTTATGTCATGTTCTTTTATTATAGATCCATTTTCAATGTGTTATTTGATGCTCCTTCAAGTCAATGACTAACCCACAACTTTAATATTTATTAAAATAAAATATTAAGAGATTCCTCAATTAGTTGATATTGCCAACTCAATGAATTGTGGGTCTCGCCCTTAATTAAATCCAACATAATTGAGGTATTTTGTGAATGATTCATGAGAGAATACTCTTTTCCACATCTCACGAATTATGAGCCTTATCGTCTAATAAGTTTATAAGATTACATTATTGGTCAAAGAAAAAGTAATTTGGTGTTCATGGTGGGCCTTGTTATCTTTTCAAATAGGTTCAATGAAGAGAGGCGATGAAATTAGAAAAACTACATAATGCTACCACACAAGGTTTCAAGGATGACAATTTGACACATATTTTTTAGTCATTGTCTAGTTTTCAAAATGCCACCAATATTGGGACCTACACCAAAAGGAAGGAAATGTTTGTGAACGCAATAGTAGATCATTCACCAAAAACATTTCTATGGCACGTACACATTGTCTTTATTGTGATGTGAATGGGTACTAATGCTTCCATCAATGTGATGGGAATTTTAGCTACCAAAAGTATAAATTCCCGAAAGTATTTCACACTATACCAAGCACTAAGCACTAGAACATGTAGATTTCATAAGATTGCTCCATGCTCTACACACCACCTTATCAATCTCAATCATCTTCTGACATCTTCCAAATCAATTATTCTAGAGGGATTATTCAAGGGTGATTTGATTTTGGAGGATATATTTCTCTTTATAAAACAATCCCCTGAAAGTATTTCACACTGTACCAAGCACTAGAAAATGTAGATTTTATAAGATTGCTATACTTTCACACTGTACCAAGCACTAGAAAATGTAGATTTCATAAGATTGCTCCATGCTGTACACACCACCTCATCAATCTCAATCATCTTCTAGCATCTTCCAAATTAATTAATTATTCTAGAGGGATTATTCAAGGGTGATTTGATTTTGGAGGATATATTTCTCTTTATAAAGCAATCCACCTCATTTTATAAGGGGTAGATAGGAAGGTAAAATGTATCTACTAATCTTTGTAGAATTTTTTATTTGCTTTCAAAGGCTTTAAAGTAATAAATTGTTCCTTTGAATGTTTTAGTTAATTAAACTCTTTGTAACCATGTTAGTTGATCCTTTACATTTGATGTAGAAGAAATTGATGAATATGATTATCTTAGTTGTTTCTATAAATGTGTATACACTTATATGATTCTATTGGTAGTCATCCATTTAATTTGTGTTACACTCTTTAGCTTGTTTCTTGAATTTAACAACTTTTGGCATTGAAATAGTGTGCATGATCATGCTCTTTTCTTATGAAATTGTTGTCTTTAAGATAAATGAACTATGTGTAAACTTTTATGTCAATAACTCCCTTGATAAATTACTTAAGTATTTTATTTTTCGTTTTCAAGCAATTTAGCAATTTCTTTCCATTTCCCTTCAAATATTAATAAATCTATTACAAAACATATGGATAGCTAGCTTTAAAATCTCACAAGTTATCTTACAACTCAAGTCTCATATTTGTAAGATTTTCCATGTTGATATAAGGGTGTATAAAACACAAACTTGAATATCAATAAAGAAAAATAAGTAAAATCCATAATAACACCAATAAATATGATATTGCCCCACTTTATTACAAACATGCAAAATATACAATGCTGTCTGTAATTTGATATAACTAAATGACATATAACTCATTACCAAGAGATGATTATGTAACACTTTGAATCTCTAATTTCTTCTACAAAGATTACTAGATAGTTTTTCCCTTGCTATCTATTCTCCCTTTACAATAAGGGAGGCAATGTTTTATATAGGGAATTTCACTATATAATTATAAAGAGTTTCATTATTTAAACTATGGTTGTGAATTTTAATTCCAAATTTGTATCTATTGAAGTCCTAAATTGTTAATCAATAGCAATTATATTATATAAATTATTAAAATTTTACAAAAATATTTAGTTTAAGATATATTTATAAAACTTACATCTTCATTTTTTTCTAACATTATTTTTTTTAATTTTTACTTACTAAAAATCCTCCTTGTTTCTTTCTAATCATGTGGTCTAAAGAATATAACTTTGATACTTTTAAATAAGAATCCTAAATATTTGACTTCTCTAAAACTTATTTGCTTGTACTTGAAAAAATCTATTATATATTTTATCTATATAACTTGTAAAATGACATAGAAAGAAAAATATGTCAATTTTTTTATGACACTAAATCAATACAATCTACACATCCATATTTTCATTGTTTGACTAAGTATGAGTTTTTTATTATTAATTATTAAATATTCATGCAAAGATACTAATTGTTGGATAATGTTTATTTGATTAAACAAGATTGAAATAAAATTTGACATCTTGTTTTCAACCTTTTTCTTGTGTTTGATTAATTTATTTATATTTCACTACAAAATTCTCATAATAGATAGTCATTTATATATTTTCATTCTTAAAACAAAGCTTTTATTCAACCGTCTTATTCACAAGTTCTATTCTTACATTTCTAGAGTATTAAGTTCTATTCTTACATTTCTAGAGTGTTAAGTTCTATTTTTAGATTTCCAAAATATTTAATGCTGCACATTATAACACAAAATTTAAGTATGAATACAAAACATTATGATATGCACGCACCAATAATTGAAGATAAGAATGAATACATCCAATCCTATTTTTTCTTCCATGAATTTATTCAAGTCAAACATTAAGAAAAAGAAAATTCAGCATGCACATTCAGTGAAATGTTACTCATATTGCTGTGTTTAATGAAAATGGAAATTAGAAACTGCATTCTAGGAGGGTAAACGACGTTTGTTGATATACATAGACTTGCGTATTCAAGACTAATTTATGCACAAGGAAAGCAACAATCTTAATATCAAAATCTAGTTACTTTACCTCAAAAAAAAAAAAGAGTTCCATCATTTCTATCGTCATCCGACTAGTTGAGTTCTGTTATGTTCCCTTCCTCCTCTTCTCGGAGGAAAACAGATGCGGACATTTCGACTCCAATTCGCTCAATTTGTCTTGCAGTTCAACCACTGTCGCACAGGAGTTGTCATCTAACCATTCCTCCACAGCAGCGATCGTCGATATCAGGTCTAATGCCACATCAGCGTCCATAGAGCCTTCACTCTTTGCCTTCGTTGCCCTATATTTCATGTTCCATACGTAACATTCCAGGGCGTATTTGGCAACATGCTTTTCCCTCGCTTCTTCGTCCTCCCTGCGAAAATTTTCCGCATCGGCTATCATTTTATCTATCTCTTGAATGCTCAGTCTCTCACCCTCATTAGTAATCGTTATCTCGCTGCTTGCTCCGCTTCCCTTGTCATGGGCTGAAACGTTTAGAACTCCGTCTGCGTCCACTTCAAAGCAAACCTTAATACTTGGCTCTCTAGCCGGAGCAGGGGAAATCCCTGTCAATTCAAATTTTCCTAGTAGAATGTTGTCTGCAACCAAAGGTCTTTCACCTTCGTGAACGAGAAAACTTACAGATATCTGGTCGTCGTGTATTGTAGTGACGGATGTCTCCTTCCGGGTGGGAAGTGGAGTATTCCGCTGAACAACCACCAACATAACACCTTCAGACACGGAAATTCCAAGACTCAAAGGCGTTGACATCCACCATGACAATGTGAACGTCCTCCTTGTTCAGCACAGCTGCCTGAAGCGCAGCTCCATAGGCTACTGCTTCATCAGGATTTACAGTTCTGGAGAGCTCCTTCCCATCGAAGAAATCTCCCATCAATTCCTGCACCTTTGGTATTCGTGAGGAACCTTCTACTAATACAATATCATCAATTTGGCTCTTACTCGACTTGGCATCATCCACGCAATTGTTCACAGCTTCCATGCACTTCTCAAATAAATCAATGTTGAGCTCTTCAAACTTTGCTCTCGTTATCTTCAAGAAAAAATCATGTCCTCCGTAGAGACTGTCAATATCAATTACAGTCTCTATTACTGAAGACAAAGTTCTCTTAGCCCTCTCGCATTCTGAACACAGTCGTCGAAGAGCTTTGGCACTCGCACATAAATCTGTTTTGTATGTCTTGTTGAACTTTTGGGCACAGTAAGCGATCATCCTATTGTCAAAATCTTCACCTCCCAAATGCGCCTCTCCCCCAACTGCTTTCACCTCAAATTTGCCTCTCTGAACTACAACAATAGAAACATCAAAGGTACCTCCACCAAGGTCAAACACCAGAATGTGTTTCTTCCCTTCCTCAGCTCTACCAAACCCATAAGTTATGGCTGCAGCGGTCGGCTCATTGATGATCCGCATAACATTCAGACCTGCAATTCGGCCGGCGTCTTTAGTCATCTTCCTCTGGGAGTCACTGAAGTAGGCAGGCACAGTAATGACTGCATTTTTCACTTCACTTTGTAGATACTGTTCAGCTATAGTTTTCATTTTCATTACAATCATTGATGAGATTTCCTCTGGCGCAAAAAGCTTCTTCTCGCCCTTGTAAGTCACCTCAACCATTGGCTTGTCATTTTTCTGCGAAACAACATTGAAAGGCCACAGTTTCATGTCCGCCTGCACAGAAGAATCAGTAAATCGCCTTCCAATAAGTCTTTTCACATCGAAGACGGTGTTAAGAGGATTAGAAGAAATTTGAAACTTGGCAGCGTCTCCGACAAGTCTCTCTTTGGGTGTGAAAGCAACCATAGAAGGAGTAGTTCTGTTACCTTGATCATTAACTATGATTTCCACTGTCGTGCTGCCATACTCCCACTCAACTATACGTTGTTCCAAGATCAATGCCGATGGCTTTTTCTTTTCCCTGCCCTTTCATTTTTGTTCTCAGACTATCTAGCTATATCGCTTAGTTGAATGACCTTCTAAAACTCCTGTGAAAGTCCTGTAACTATTTAACCATGGGAAATAGAGGGAAATATGTGGAATTGCGGGGGTTAGTAATAATCTACTGGCCATAAATGAAGAATAAATGAGATAATTATGTTGTACACGATAAAACTAAATCTACCTTCAAATTTCGTAATCTTCATCGATAGTTGCATACGCGTGGCATCCCAACCATCTCTATTTATAGCAATCTACAAAGGCATCAACCCAGATGATATATTTGGTGCAGATCAAATCTTAGCATTCATTAGGTACCTCTCTCGCCGACTTATTCGCCACATCTCTGCCTTTTATCCACCGCCAAAACTTGTGCCTCTATTGTACCCCATTCTTTCATCATGGATTCCAACAGCGGCGTTACCAGAGTGGACGTAGGCCTACAAATTTATGTGATGCCTTTCTGGCCCGACAAACAACTTGTTAATCTCTCTTCGATATTTAATAGATGCAGGCTTATTGATGCATTAAAGTAACAATTTTTCATAAATGGTAATCTAATTTATTTATTGCGAAAGCGTATCCTATTTAAGATGTACGCATCTTGGTTTTCTCAGCAACGGTTTGGAGATGCCCAATCAACGTTGAGATGAATCTTGGCCATTCTACTTAAACCCTGTGATGAGCAGGAATTTGTACGTTGCCGCATGGAGATGTGACAGTTACCTTGCAAATGGTATACCAGCGTGAATATATTATCTTCTACCAACGTCAATGCTAATAACTCCTTGCCTGCATTTCAATCTCAGCTAGTCCTTGCCACCTGCGCTGAGATATTATGCTCATATTAAATAGCATGTAAAAAAAGCAAAAACCACGCATTTGTAGAGAGTGGAAAATAGGTCTAATTTTTTTAATTTTTTTTTAGGTTTGTTCGTAAGCGAGTTATTAGCTTAAAAAGAAAAATTTGACTTGTGAATAGTTAAAATGCGTCTTCTTAAATCCATAAAGCGAAAGGTGGTAAAAAAAGGGTGTTTTTAAACCTCTGTCCCCTACATCTTTACCACTTCGCCACTACCCGTTCATTGAACAACCAATAAAAACTTAAAAAAATTCAAAGTGTTTTCAATGTGTTTTCATTGGAAATAGATATGTAACAATAGTTGTTTAAATTTTTTGGTCAACTACATATTCAATAGTGAACATTGGTGTAATTTGTAAATTTGTATTGATATAATTAAAACAATGTAATGACTAAAACATAAACAGTTATTGGGGGGTCAAATTTAAGTATGGAGTAAACAACAATTGGAACATGGGCAACAACTGGTACATTTCCCCTAGTGGTGTTTCTCAATCACTTGCTTTGAAACGATAATTTTTTTTGGCTTTGGTCGAAAGTTTTGCACAGTAGTCTTATTCGTCTTCTTTAAAGGTATGCCATCTTCATTGTTTCGTTGTAAATTTGTTAGATTTTCTTTGACATAGCTAGTGTTTTGATAAGCTTGTGAGGTTCTATGTTTTCTTAAGTGATTAGTGAGGGTTCTATTTGTGAGATTTATATATTTAATGGTTGTAGTCAAATACTATATTTTGAATTATTGGGTGTTTGTGAGCGTTAATTTTACGTCTTTTTTAAATCTTGTGACTTGATTATTCTTTGTGATTTGTATCTAAAATAGCATAAATAGATGTGGTAAAATATTCTTTTTGAATGGAGTTTAATTTAATTTTCTTTCGTCCAGGGTTCTATTTTTGGCATTTGTAGAACGAATAGTGCAACTATTTACAGTATTTTGAATTGTTGCATTACTGTGAATTTTTTTTCATAATATTTTTTAACTCGAATAAGATAATTGATACAAATATATCTTGAATTCTAACCTCTTGCACAACATCCAGTTCAAATATTGTAATTGTTAAAGTAATCATGCATTAGTTAATAATTAATTAATCTTTAATTGATTATTAGTCTAATTTATTCTCATGCACTTAAACTAAACTTAGGAGTTTTTTATTCAATTAACTAAGTATTTTTTTGTTAATTGAAATGAGCAATTATTAGGGTTGCTCTTATATAGCACTCAATCCTTATTGTATTATCATTCCAAAATTTTCTCTTTTAACCTCTCGAACTCTCAATCTTTGAAGACTTTTATTTTTCGTGAAGATTCTTAAAGTTTATTTTGTAGCTTTTTCTTGAGGAATATTGCACATATTGTTTGCAGATCTCTTGCGTGGAAGGTGTTTTTGTTTGTTGTTTGATCATGTGGCTCATGTTTTTCACAATTCTAACATGGTATCAGAGCTTAGATTCAACAAATCCCTTCTCGATTTATGAGGTTTTTTTCTTCAACAAGGGTTACAAGTTTTAGATCCAAATCTCTTTTTTTTTTTATGAAAATTTTGGAGATGAAAAATTTTAGGCGCATTTTGATGCAAAAATAACCTCATTGTTGGATTCAGAGTTATTAAGAAAGTCAAATTTAGGTTGCGTTTAGCCTGATTTGGACTCCTAAGGTTAGATCTACAACGGTTTGAAGCGGTTATTTTTTCAAATCTGAAAGGTAGGTGCATTTTTGGTGCATTTTGGTGCGAAAAGGACCTCGTTGATAGATTCAGGAGGTCAATTCCACAAATTTTAACTATAAATTCACCTTATTTCATCGTCGAGAATGTCTGACACAAAAAAATATTTATACAGGGGTTGTACGACCCTTGTACAGACGCAAGTTCATATTTTTTTAAAAATAATAATTTAAAAATAGTTTTTTCGAACTATGTATTTTAAATTTTTTAATCTAAAAAAATTATAAAATATTATGGTTTTTAAACCTTGCACATAGGGGTGTGTACCCTTGTGGCAGGGTACTCGTTGCTATGGTGGGCCCAGCAGCGGCCTTGTGTCAGCTAACCGACGAAGGCTCCAAACTATCGCTTGGCGGCAATTACAATTGTCGACACTCTAAAAAAACTGACCACCATTTCTTTTCTTTTTTTGGCTCATGAATTTTCTTTTTTAGAGCAAGTTTACTTCCCAATGGCAATCATAATATTTTGAGGTTTTCGACATATACCAGTTGAAACAAAGGAAAAGAGGGTCCACCCCAAATGGATTACCAAAGGGATGAATCACACTTTTCACTAGTTATTTCATTCAATTATGCATAGATGAATATCAGAAAACAAACCTAGCTTCAATATAATAGTAAAAAGGTAGGTTTTAAGATGGTAAAATGTTGTTTATCTATTGCAAAAAGTGTTTTTACAGGCCTCACTGAGGACTCATTCGCCCAGTGGAAAATGGGTCCCTACTAGGGTTTTGGAAAATTATTGTTTGGGTTTTTTTCTTCAATTTTTGCACTCCCAGATCATAGGTGTTCATCTCCTGAAAGTCGTAAATAAATTATCTAGAAGACTTTCAATGATCTTGTAAGAAAGACGACAACTTTGCAAGTTTGACAACTTTTTCTCTCCACTTGATCTTTAACCTAAAACCTGCAATCACAAATCAAAAAGGAGAAAAAAAAATGTTGATTGTTAGGGAATAGGGGTTTTCCTTGGTCAAACCTAGTTTTGGTAATTAAACCTTATGATGAAATAATGAAACATGAAACATGAAATATGAAACAATGATACCTTGGATGATAAATCAACAATCTAGCATTAAGTGGCTTTAAGGAATGTAGATCTTGATCACAACACTTGATTAGAAATAACACCTTGAATATGCTTGAATTGGATCTTCAATGCTACATAAACACATTAGCTCAACAACATGCATGAATTTGACATGATGAAATAGATCCTTGATTGTTGCAATAAACTTCAATAATTTGCCTTTGAATGTCTTCCTAAGATGCTCTTGTAAATGCTCTTGATCTCATAAACCTGCTATTAGGATTCTTGCATAAAAATTATTAGGTTGCTTAGGATGAAACTATGTGAAATAGTCTTGTATTTATATTTATCTTAAGATTAAATTCTGAAATTCAAATAACACAAGCCAACATCAGATCTAGGATTTGAAATCATTAAAATACCACAAAAAACATATTCCAAGGGGGTGATATGGGATTAAGTGAGGACCCATTCACCATAGGGTGAATTCTTAACTAGGACACACTTCGGGGGATGTGAAATAATATGTCCAAAGGGAGTCCTAGGACCTAGTGAGGACCCATTCGTCAGGTGGCAAATGGGTCCTAGGTCACTAGCCTAAGATACATTCCTTGCAAAATTAAGTGTTGTGTAATATTATCTAAGAGTTTCAGGTGTTATCCCTTAGAATCTACAATTAATTAGGCTTAGATTTGAATTTAAGGGGCCAAAATTAAGCTCAAATTAATTGAGCAATTAATTATTAATGTCCTAGATTGGTGTGAAAGTGTAAAAATACACTTTACAACACCCTAAATAAGGCACCTTTAAGTCCATTTTATTAAAAAGGTCCTAAGCTTAATGTGAATGTGAAAAAAACACATTACAACACTAAATCAAGGCAGCATTAGGCTCATTTAATATTAATTATTCATCCCCAAACTAAGGAAAAATTGATACGTTTTCCATTACTACACCAACGTCTACAATACTTTTGGCAATAGAAGAATATTCTTTGAATATTCTTGTTTTCATCAATAGTACGAATGGTTGCAAAGGCCCCTTCAAGACCCCTTTGTGCCTTAAAGGGGGTCTTTTTTTTCTTTCGGTCATAACTTGGGCATACAATATCAAATTTTAACCAATGAGATATCACTGGAAATCTGGTTTTTCCAACTTTCTAGTGGTGTGGGTCTTATCACCTATTTTTGTTGTTGGTGTATTCTACAACCTTTTGAAGTCAAAAGTGTTGTTTTAAGTCTTGAGCTCATAAATTTTGACTAGTTTCTCTATTTTTCATGATTTCAATGGCATTGAAACTGTCTCTCAGAGCTCTTTACAACCATCCATGCATTTTTTTCGTATTTCTCTCTAGGTACATTTTATTCAATCTTTTGTGTTTTCACACTTTAGTGAATTACTTGGACGTCTTAGCTCCTGGAAACTTTTCGTTTGCATGGGATGAATCATTTTTTGATTTTCTATATGTATTTTTAGTATTCAATATATTTGAGCATTGTAGACATTTTTTTCATGAACATTTTCTTTTGTATATGCATTGAGATAAAGTGTCATTTTGGTGTATATTTTTTAGGGATTTTTCACATCCTGATATGTCTTTTGTATTCACATTATGATATAAAGTGTCATGGGGGGTTAATGTTTGTCTTTGGTTTGTCATCACACCTTTGTCAAGTGAGTGTTCCTTCCATGACAGTAGTGAATCTTAGTGATTCTTTCCCCATGTGTTTGTTTCTTAGTTTGCACACCCTTTTATTTGCAAGTTGTTTATCCTGCATGCACTTCTTGGTTTCACATAGTTTCAATTTACTTGTTCTGGCTCTCCCTTTTCAACATCATGGGGGGTTTTCTACTATTGGTGTTAATACTTCCTTGGTTTTTCCGTTTTGAGTGATCTACGTATTTAGTTCTTGTTCCTATGTACTTTTAGATATAACGTACATCAACAACTAGTTACATACATTTTGGTGAGATGGGTAATTTACCATATGGACACTTTTGCATTCTTGTTTCTCAAGGTTCTTTATTTCAACACTATATCAATCATCATTCGACAACAGTCTACAATTTCTTTGTGCTTCAATGATTTTCTACATGTTCCTTTATTTTTTGGGACATTGTTTTGGTTGGAGGCTTCTCAATCCTTCACACCTTGATTTGGAGGCTTTTTTAGTCCTTCATTTTCCTTTCTCTCTTTTGGAGAAGAGTTTTCTCCCACTATGGTTTTCTCATTTTCTCTTTAGTTTTTAAAGATTTTTTATTGTACATAGGTACCTCATCAAGCCTTCATGATTCATTTTTAGGTTTTTTAGCTACTCCCTAATCTCGTCTTAAGGGTGGGTGTTAGAGTAATCATGCATTAGCTCATAATTAATCTTTAATTGATTATTAGTTTAATTTTTTCTCATGCACTTAAACTAAACTTAGGAGTTCTTTATTCAGTTAACTAAGTGTTTTTATGTTAACTAAAGTGAGGAGTTATTAGGGCTGCTCATATATGGCACTAACCCTCATTGTATTATCACTCAAAGACTTTCTCTTTTGATCTCTCAAACTCTCAACCTTTGAGGACTTTTATTTTTCTTGAAGATTCTTGAGGTTCATTTTGTAGATTTTTCTTATTGAGAAATATTGCTCATATTGTTTGCAGATCTCTTGCGTGGAAGGTTTTTTTGTTCATTTTTTGATCTTGTGGCTCATTTTTTTCATAATTATAATAGTAATTGCTCACAAATTTTGAGTGTGAGGGTCTTAAATCTTGTTTGGGTTTCATTTTCTACATTTTTTAGCTAGCTCATATAGTCTAATCATGTATGATGTGGTAATTAGTTGCCAATGTAACTAATTTTTTTTATCGTGAGTAGTTTGGTGTAGATCAATAGTGTGATTCCCTATATAATAAATTAATTATCTCTTTGAATTAATATTTTGCAATATAAATAAATTATCATTTTACAATTCAAATAAACACTTTGTAGTTGAAATATTATAGTTAGCTATAATTGTGGTATTCAAAAGATCGCCTATGTTGATGTTTATAAGTTTCAACCGAGAGGATTTTTATACATCTTTGAAGGTTTTATTCTTTTCATCAGCCCTCTACTACCAACCTTATTCAAATCTAGTGTGGATATTCCACTACTTGATTTCCCAACATTATTCTTATCTATTCCAATCAAAATTTGATTAATTGGGTTGTTGTTCCTAATAGAAAACATGCATAAACTAGTCATATTGACTTCAATGTGTTGTTGGTAAGTGCAAACATTCATAGGGAATATTATATCAGAAAAATAGAGAGCAAGACAGGCACAAAATTGGAGTATATACAACATTTGACCTAAATAAACACAAACTAAGTAACTACTACAAAAGAGATAGATTTTCCTCTCATGCCACTATCCCCTTCCTTTCTTATAGAGTTTTATTGCTTTCTTGAGGCCTTCGTGAACTTATTGTACTTTTAGAATGCATATACAACAATACTACTTCTCTCTAACCTTCTGAAATACACTCCAACATCCATAAACCTACTTGATCAATAAAACTAAGAATAATTATAGTCAATGACAACTGAAATAAATTCCTCCCCGATGTCCTACAAAAGATAGTATAGCTCAAAATTCATAAGAGAGTTTAGGAAAGAAATCAAAATGTCTCAACACAGCAAAAGATAAATTTCCATGTGCTCAAACCTCTTCTTTGTCTATAGTATATAGATTTATGTATAATTTGGATGGTTTTAGTTGTGAACAAAGTTACCTTGTCTTTGCAGTACTCATCAATGGCATTCCACCTGTAGCCAAAACTTATAATGTTTCTAGATGGGGGAGAAACTGTGACTAATACCTAATTTCCATTATGTCTTTAGCCACTTGAGTGTCCTAAATTTTTGCTTTTTTTTTGAGCTCTTGAGATCTATGTAATTCTATTTTTTCTCTACCTTACAAAAAAGAGTCTTATGTTTTCCTATTCATTGAGGGGTCTTTAAAAATAAATCTTAGTGGTGATGTTAGCCAACTATACTAGCATGTTTGATCCATTTCAGATTAGCACCTAGTCTATTTTATACCAAAATCACCACACATTCATTCATAGTCTACTTTAGCACAATAATCTAAACTCAAATGTGTTAAAATGTAGCATGATTACATATTTCAAGATCTGGATTCAAATAGGCCTCATAGATATCAACTCTACAAACCACAATAAGAATGGATTGAAACAGTATGTTGATCTACTAAACTTCAAGCAATATCCACCAAATGCACATACAAATTTAGCTTTATAAAAATGCCACTTTTTTTCATACAAAATCATCATAGATTAATATATATATTTTACTTTAATACACCTAAATGAAAATGGATCCAATGCACACATAATTTATGAATTTGATCCTAAGAGGCCTATCGGTCAACATGAATTATGCATTATATGGATTCAAACAATGAACTCCTCTACTAAACTTCAACTAGCATCCACCTATTATATAGACAAATTTTTTTAGCATGATTACATTCATATAAAACACAAGCAAAGCTTATAATGCCAGGATATGTTCCAGAGTGCTTCATTAATTCAAAGATATTGATAGCACCCTTGCAAATTTATTTTGTTCATATTCTACGATCATTGCATTCCATGAGATGGCATCTCTTTGGTGCATTTGTCAAACAGTTCATGTGTCTTTTCTAAGCTCCTATATTTTGCATACATGTCCATAGGGCAGTTGCAACTACAAAATCTAATAAAATTTCTCTATTTTGTATGCTTTGATGGATGTCCATAATCTCTTCCAATGCTCCTAGTTTGTCATAGGTAGGGAGAATGCTAATAAATGTTCTAGAGTCTGGCTTTACACCTGCCAATTAGTTCACATTCCTTTTCTTTGAGGCATTCTGCCAAATAGTTCACATGCCTTTTCTATGCTTCCACATTTTGCATACATGTCTACCAAACTCCTTCCATGATGCTTTCATGGATGCCCATACCCTATTCCAAAGGTCCCATTTTGGAAATAGGGAGGATACTAGCCAAGGTTGTGGGATTTGGCTTTACACTTGCCAATTGTGTTTTCTTGAAAGTTTCTAGAGCCTTTTCAACAAATCCATTTTGTACATATCCTATAATCATTGTAGTCTATGAGATTACATATTTTCTAGGTTTTCTGTCAAACAATTCATGCACCTTGTGAGGAATTTATTTCTCAGAAGCTTGTATTCATATGTTATCTCAAATAATGTAATCATATGTTTTGAATTCTACTAGGCTATAATTTAATTTGTTTTAAAACTTATCCAGGTGCAAGAACACATCAACAGGATATAAAGTGTATTGTGAATTTCACACCTCCTTTTATGGTTTTAATAGTTTGTTTATATCTGCATGGTAGCTCTTCTTCTTTCGGTTGTCTAGTGTTGTATTCTTGTGGTAGCTCATGCAATTAAATTGTTGTTGGAATTTAAATTTTATAGTTACATGTTTTCAATAATGATTTTTTTCATTTTTCTATAAATATTTTAAAAGCTTGCAGCTCTTTTTATTATTTGAGTAATATTTATGATGTTTTGGAGTGTTTTGATGTTTCTTAAGTAGGCGAGAGTTATAAATCATGTTAGAGTTTAATTTGCAAAGATTTAGTTTGAGGTTAATAATTAAACTTCCTCCCACCTAAGTCAATGCATAATATTGTTTTTTATTTATCTCCTTTTTCAATAAATAAGTTATTATGAGGTTTAATAGGTCATAAAAACTACTCATTTGAATCATAACATTTCAATTTATTGTTGCATGTAATGTACCCTTTTTAGCCCTATACCTTTCAGTGGTCGTTAATGAACCACCAAAAATGGATATATTGCTACCAAGGGAAAGAGGATTCCCTTCACTAGACCCCTAGGGTTTCTCACCTCAGAGCATTTGGTGTAGGAATAACACTCTTTCCACTTTGGTGATATGATTGTTTTTGGTAGTTGCATTCAAAGGAAGCATTGGGTAAAGGATTGTGTTGTGTGTGAGAAGTGTGGCTGGAAACTGAAATGAAATGATGCTAATCTAATCTATGAAATATAAACAAAGCAAATGTAAACTAAATGCACCTAAACTATATGGCCTAAATGTATGTAAACAGAAAGGAAGTTGGAAAGTTAAGAACTTGTGCACTTGGAAATGGAGAGTCGTAGATGAGAGGCCCCAAAATATTCTAGAAATTGTTTGAAATCAACAGAGGGACACTTGCGCCAAGTTGGGCAGCCTAGTCCTCCTGTCGAGAAACTTTGTCGGACTGGGTTTTGGGAAAATGGGTACCAAGAAATACAAAAACCCTGTTTCAGGCCCGGTACAGGGACAAGGTCACCAATAATGGTGACCTAGTCCTCCTAGTACTTTCTGAAGCCTGAAGGTCTGATTTTGTGGGTCCCAATTGGTACTTTCCTTCTCTACAGTAGTTTGTGTCTAAATCTCCTGAAAATGACTTGTAACTTGTCATTTTGCTCCTCCTAGGGTTTGATGTCTTGATATGACTTGAATGGAATGTTTGTACCTTCTCCAACACTTTGAATCTTGTTAAATCTGAGTACAACCTATAAAACACATGCAAAGACAAATAGAATTTTGGGGTTAGGGAATAGGTATTTGCCTAATTCAAACCCCTTTGATGGTAACTTAAACTCAAATGAGAAACAATAGAAGGAAAGGAAGATTGAATGATGAGCTCAATACAAACACTTACCAAACCTTTGATTTTTGAAGTTTGCAACATGCAAGAATCAACTCCAATGGTGGTTTCTTGTGATTCCCTTATGCTTGATTGCTTGTTTGGGAAGCTTGAGTGCAAGAGTACTTGTGAAGAGATGCAAAAATGAGCTTGGGAGAGAGAGAAATGAAGGTGAAAACCCTTATTTATACAACATATGCCCTAATTTCCAAAAAATGCAACATGATAGGCCGACACTAGGGTTTTGGAGGAAAATTCCCATTAGGTTTTTGTCTTGAATTTGAAATTTATGTCGAAAAGGACTAGGTTGCCCAAGGTGGCAACCTAGTCCACTTGGACAATTTCAAGTGGTGGTCGGGAATAAAATGACGATTAATGATGTTTATTAGTCTTGCCTCCTGAAACACACTTAAGTCGAGCCTAAAATTACATTAAGGGGACAAATTAACGTAAGAAAAGGGTTAATTGGTTGATGATAAGCCTAGGAAAGTGTGAAAATGCCTTACAACACTTTACAACACCTTGAAACAAGGCTTAAAAGGGGGTAAAAGGGGGTTATTTAGTGAATTGTGTTGAAAGGGTCTTAGAAAAGTGGGAAGATGTGTTACAATACTCCACAACACCTTAGTAAAACACCATTAGAATGTTGTTGAATTGTAAGATTTTAAGACTAAATCAGGGTAAAACAAGGCCAAAATCCAAGGGAAAAGGCCAAAATGAGTGAAAAGTGCCAAAGACTACACTTTTTTGTGACACATTTAGCCCTCACTTTAGTGAGAGGATGAACTTGCTTCAAACTCACACTAAAGTAGTCGAATCATGTGTGTCAAGCGAGACCTAATGTAATCATGCTAGTAAGGTGAGATGACTATGATCAAGAGGGATGATCAAGCCCCCGGGATCAAGATCCCATGACAAAATGAACATAAGTGGAAAATATCACACAAGGAGTGATGTAAAAGAGCGGAGAGAGAGAAAAATTCAGATCAAGCTTTGACCGTTTGTCTAGCTAATTATGGATAAGATCTAGGTTGTTTTTCTGAAAAGAAAAGGGTGTACTCACTCTAGGCCAACGAGACTTTTAGTTGTCCACCAGGTGATAATGCCAAGAAGGAGGTGAGATACATACACATGGTTGGTAGGCACTCACACTCACACAAAGGTGGCTATGGGGAAAGTCGTGCCACTAGTTGGGCTTCCCGCTCAACCATAGCAAAGTTATACTTCCTGATAACTTTGATAAGGTACCACAAAAGACGAGGGTGTGGTTCATGAGACAAGAAAATCCTTGGATTCTTAGAACTCATGAACAAGTGCAAGATGAAACCATAGGCATGCAAGTTGTGTTATGCAAGGTGGCCATGTATGCACGAATGCAAAAGTGCAACATGTAAAATACAAAATGAAAAATGCATAACTATAAAAAGAGTGTTCCAAGGTGTCTTGTTTAGTTCATATGAGGTCTTTGACTTAGGGAACATTGCGTCTAATGTATCCAAAAGAGGACCTATCAAAGGATAGAAGATTCACAACTTAGGGGATGCAGTGTGTCGCATCAGGCCACTGAGAGGAATGTAATATGCTGAGATAAGTCACACTTTTGAAGGACATTACACCAAATGTCATCCACAAAGTGAGAAAAAATATCATGTGAAGTGATAAGGTTGCACTAGGAACCAAGGATAAACAAATTTAAATGTAAAATAAAATAGTGCCAATGTATGCCCACTTTAAAGGGATTGCTACACACTGTTTTGTGAGCAATTGATTTAAATTAGAGAAAGGAAAAACACAAAAAGGAAATGAAAGGACATGAGAGCCTCCTTGGAAAGCCCTATGTCAAGTGATAGGTGTCCAAGAAAGGTTGTGTCATGCAAAGGAAGAAGAAAAAGAAATGGAAAGGGGTTGCCCCCAAAATGAAAGTCGCCAAACACATTTAAGGGATCTATGGATTTGGGGTCAGTATGTTCGTTACTGCAATGTTTATTGAGAGAGCGTGAAACTATCATCATTCCTCCAAATACATAGAACTAGAAGAAGACACAAAGAGAGTGAAAGCGAATAAAAAGAAAGAGTCAATTTTGGGTCAACATGTAAGAGACATAGGGTTTCTTGACACTTTGCATCATCCCCAAAAGGAAAAAAAGAAAAAAGGGGAAAGAAAATAGAAAAGAGCCTTGTTTTTGAGTCAACATGAAGGATACATGGTGATCTCAATGCCTTGCATCATCCTCAAATGGAAGGAAAAAGGGAAAGCAAAAAGGAAAAGAAAAAGAGGGGTCCATTTGGGTCATCATGAAAGAGACATCACGGTCTCAATGCCTTGCATCATCCCCAAATGAAAGGAAAAAAGGAAAATAAAAAGAGGGGTCCATTTGGGTCAACATGAAGGAGACATTGCAGTCTCAATTCCTTGCATCATCCCCAAATGAAAGGCAAAAAGGAAAATAAAGAGGAAAAGAAAAAGAGGGGTCCATTTGGGTCAATATGAAGGAGACATTGTGGTCTCAATGCCTTCCATCATCCCCAAATAGAAGGAAAAAAGGAAAGAAAAAAGGAAAAGATTCTATTTGGGTCAACATGAAGGAGACATTGTGGTCTCGATTCCTTACATCATCCCCAAATGGAAGGAAAAAAGGAAATCAAAAGGAAAAGGAATGCACGAAAGATAGAAGAATAGAGATACATATAGAAGAATGTCACAAAGAGGAGGAACATCAAACATGACAATACAGGGAACACATGACACATAAACAAAAGGAAAAAGAAAGAAAAGTAGTTAGGAAAATGCTTGTCACTTATCAAGCAAGTAATTTTCCTCCCAATCGTACTCATTATAAAAATTAGGAGGGCGACTAGCGAGAGGGACAAAAACGATAACCGAACTAGCATAAAGATCCATACTCATCCAAGGAAAAATTTCATGAAAGCTCATGGAAGAGGAGAATAATGAATTCAAAGTTTGGTGTACCTCTTCATCTATTCTAGCATTCTCATCATCATCATCATTTAAGTTGATGACAATGGCAGGTCTAATGAAAATGTCATTGGTAGCATGAAAAATTGGTGGTGACGGAGGTATAGGATCAGGTTGCGGGGGTGGAGGAGGAGGGTCAACAGGCATTGCTTCTGGTGCATGTGGGTTATGATCAATATTTTCTTCATCATGAGATTGACGAGAAAGAGCATGACAATGACATCTACACTCTTTGGATTCTTTATTCATTTTTTTCTTTTTTTTCAAGGTGTATGGGGGAAGGAGCAAGTTGGTCCACCAGAGGTTGCTTATCATCCCTAGGAGGAGGGATGAGAGGAACTAGGGGTGGCTCATCCAATTTATCCTTAGCTTAATACACTTGTTTGGTGCAAGGAGGTATAATGGAATTGTTGTCATGATCCCTAGGCCTCTTGGATGATGTGGAAGAGGTTTCAAGTGTGGGTTGATGAGGCATGTCAGAGTTGGGTTGCAACATAGCTTCATCAAGGATAGGTGATTTGGAAGTAGAAGAAGATATGTGGCGGAGAGAGATTTTAGAGATTTTCTTGGCTTTTAACTTTTGATAAGCGATGAAAAATAAATATCATCTAGGAGTGATGGGTTCCATGGGTTGAAGCCAAAAGGCTTCCAATGAAAAATTGCCTTTAGAAGATAGAGGATTGAAACCACTATGGTGAACAGTGAATATTTCATTGTCAACAGGGAACTTCACACATTTGTGAATAACATATGGGACCGCTTTCATTGGATGAAGCCACGGGTGGCCTAGTCGCAAACGGAATTAGTCCGATTGTGGGATGATAGAGAATGTCCCATACAATGTCTTAGGACCTATTTGTAATGGGAGTTTGATCGATCCAATCATAGGGCATGTGAAACCATTATGCGTTTTAATCTATGTAGTCGGTCGATTATAGACATCTTGAGCAATGTCATGTAAAACCAAAAACTCTTCGGTGATCATGTTCTCACCACAAGCGGGATATATGAGTATCCCATTAGTGGGCTTATCATAGATTCTACCGGCTATGTAGAGAGGACCATCGAGAAGGTTTTTGAGAAAATCTTGAGATGTAAAGGTAATGTCATAAGATGTCTTGGTATGGCCCTTACAATGGATGACGTCTATCACACCCACCATCTCATCCATAGGGTTGACATGGGTGGCAATCGAAAGAGGATCTGAATATGCATGTTGTGTATCAACATTCATAACATCAGTTTGTGAAGTTTCGCTAGCTTTGACAAAAGAAACATTGTGTTTAGGTATAGGGTTAGTGAAAATTTACAGGTTTTGGTTTGGGGGTGCCACAAACTTATTGTTTTTATCATTGGTACCAGCATTAGATAGACGACCTAAGTCAATGGGGTCTTGCATAAGGTGCTTGAGACGCTTGCATTGTTCAATATCATGTCCATTTTGTCGATGAAAATGATAATAAGTGGTGGAATTATAGGATGGAGGTAATGGATTATTAGGATTAGGTGTATGGATAGGAGGTAAATATATCATATGTTGTTGGAGCAACTGGGTCATGGTGTTATGGAGAGTATTGGGAAAGGTGTGAAGGTTCACTTGGGATCTCCATAATTGAAGGGCACAACGGATCAAACAACGAGCACTTGATTATTGTCAGGTGGAGGGGTTTGGGATGGAGGGTTAAATTGTAGAAACCCTTTGGTTGGTTTTCAGAATGGTTGAGAATTAGATTGGGTGAAAGCATCAGACTTCTCAACCCTACTGGAAGTGGATCTTGTATCATGAATACTAGTGGAGTTGTGATAATCACATAGCACTTGACACAAGTGGATGAAGGAAGGGAACTTCATGAGGGTAAGCTTGTTTTGAAGAGGTGTTAATAGGTTTTCAGTGAACATATTTTATAGATGGGTGTCAGGTATCTTGACATCAATTAAGGAATAAAGTTCTTGATAACGAGAGATAAAATATGTTATATTCTTGTTAGTGTCTTGCTTGTATCTCATGAGGTCGGCTAAGGTTTTCTTGGGGGTCATGTGGACTTGGAATTGGTTGATGAAGGCATCCACCAATTCATTGAAGGAACTAATAGAATTGTTGGGTAGGGAGGAAAACCTGTCTAAGGTGGCATATTTGAGGGTCCTAGGAAACGACTTAGCTAGCAACTTGTCATCAAGAGAAAAGTCACTACATAAGGCAATATAGGCATTGACATGATTATAAGGGTCACCCTTCCCTCTGTACTTCTCAAATATAGGAATCTATATTCCTTGTGGCAATGGAGTGCATAGGATGTCTAAAGATAATGGATTGTTGCGAACGTAATGGTTAGGGGAACCATGTTGGATTTTGTTGATATTGGATATTTTTTGTTGCATGGAGGTGATGGTGTGAAAAAGCTATGTGATAAGGGGGCCGGTGTAAGTGGTGATGGGGTGAAGGTAGTGGAAGGGATAGTAATAGTAGGGATGGTGGAAGAGGCTAATGGGTGTGATGCCACAATGGAAGTAGGAACACTTGTGGGAATGTCGAGGGAAGGTACCACATGACTAATTGGTTGCAAACTTGTTGTCACACTAGGAGATGCATAAGTGGGGATAGAAGCTATGGTTGAGGGGGAAGGAGTTTAAGGCCCTCCTTGGCCAACCATAGGGGTGGGTGAGTGAGACACCCTAGATGTGGAAGAGGCATGTTTGTGGTATATTTCTGCTATCCTCTTCAGAACACTAAGGCCATCATCACGGTCAAGTAGGCGGTGAAGGTTCTCTATGGTGGGGATGGAGGTGTCAGATATGTTCTCCAAGCTTACCTCATGGTTAAGGTCAACTAAATCAACATGGATGTTAAATACCTTATCATTTGGGAGGTCATCGGGTTTTTTATCACCAAGTGTGTCTCCTAGGTGTAGGGAGTTGCTAAGGATGGTCTCTAAGCCTAGTGTATTATTGTCAATACTAGGAGTTGAAGTTTGAGAGATCCCAAGATCTACAAAAATGGTTTTTTTGTTAGATTTCATGAGTCTAGAACTTCATCTCACAATAGTATCAGCAAGAGAACACCAAATGCTCGTACAAGGTTCCCTAAGGGTGGGGTGGAGATTAAGGCAATGTAAACAAAAGAGACTAAATTGCTTGTAACTAAGATTCTATAATAGAAAACATAAATACAAATCCAGGGAACTATAATGCAGAAAATGCTCTAAAATTGCCAAAAATTATAGAGTGAATGGTGCCAAAGGACTAGGTCACCCAGTGTGGCGACTTAGTCCCAGTAGTGTTGTTTTTGAAAAAATTTAGAATTTTTAACTACTTTTTATGCTTTTTCTGATTTTCTTATGCAAATAGAGAATGGAAATGTAGATCTCTTTGAATTTTCTTAATAAACATGTAATGAAAAGTTGAAAAGTGAACTCTATCATGAACTTTCACTAATTCACTTTTCTACAAACCCTAGGATGCAAACAATGCAAGCTATTTCCTAAGATGAAATGCAAAATTAGAAAGTTAACAAGTGGTCTACAGTCGGGTTCACCAAAATGAACTTCCAAAAATGGATATATTGCTACCAAGGGAAAGAGGATTCCCTTCACTAGGCCCCTAGGGTTTCTCACCTATGAGCACTTGGTGTAGGAATAACACTCTTTCCACTTTCGTGATATGGTTGTTTTTGGTGGTTGCATTCAAAGGAAGGATTGGGTTAGGGTTGTGTTGTGTATCAGAAGTGTGGCTAGAAACTAAAATGAAATGATGCTAATATAATCTATGAAATATAAACAAAGAAAATGTAAACTAAATGAACTTCAATTATATGGCCTAAATGTATGTAAATAGAAAGGAAGCTGGAAAGTTTAGAACTTGTGCACCTAGAAATGGAGAGTCGCAGATGAGAGGCCCTAGAATATTTTGGAAATTGTTTGAAATCAGTAGAGGGACACTTATGCCAAGTTGGGTGACCTAGTCCTCTTGTCAGAAAATTTGTCGGCCTAGGTTTCAGGAAAAAGGGTTCCCAGAAATACAAAAACCCTGTTTCAGGCCCGATATAGGGACAAGGTCACCAATAGTGGTGACCTAGTCCTCCTAGTACTTTCTAAAGCCTGAAGATCTGATTCTATGGGTCTCAGTTGGTACTTTCCTTCTTTGTAGCAATTTATGTCCAAATCTCCCGAAAAGGACCTGTAACTAGTCCTTTTGCTCCTCATAGGGTTTGATGTCTTGATTTGAATTGAATGGAATGTTTGTACCTTCTCCAACACTTTGAATCTTGCTAAATCTGAGTACAGACTGTAAAACACATGCAAAGACAAAGAGAATGTTGGGGTTAGGGAATAGGGGTTTGCCTAAGTCAAATCCCTTTGATCGTAACTTAAACCCAAATGAGAAACAATGGAAGGAAAGGAAGATTGAATGATGAACTCAATACAAACACTTACCAAACCTTCGATTGTTGAAGTCTGCAACATGCAAGAATCAGTTCCAATGGAGGTTGCTTGTGATGCCCTTGTGCTTGATAGCTTCCTTGGGAAGCTTGAGTACAAGAGTACTTGCACCAACATGAAGAGATGCAAAAATGAGCTTGGGAGAGAGAGAAATGAAGGTGAAAACTGTTATTTATACAACATATGCTCTAATTTCCCGAAAATGCAACATGATAGGCTGACACTAGGGTTTTGGAGGCAAATTATCGTTAGTTTTTTGTCTTGGATTTGAAATTATGTCGAAAGGGACTAGGTCGCCCAAGGTGGTGACCTAGTCCACTTGGAAAATTTCAAGTGGTGATCGGGAATAAAATGATGATTAATGATGTTTATTAGTCTTGCCTCCTGAAACACACTTAAGTCGACCCTAAAAGTACATTAAGGGGACAAATTAAAATAAGAAAATGGCTAATTGGTTCATGATAATCCTAGGAAAGTGTGAAAATGCCTTACAACACTTTACAACACCTTGACATAAGGCTTAAAATGGGGTAAAAGGGGTTTATTTAGGTGAATTGTGTTGAAAGGGTCTTAGAAAAGTGGGAAGATGTGTTACAACACTTCACAACACCTTAGTAAAACACCATTATAATGTTGTTGAATTGCAAGTTTCAAGACTAAATTAAGGTAAAACAAAGCCAAAATCCAAGGGAAAAGGCCAAAATCAGTGAAAAAGTGCCAAAAACTACACTTTTTGGTGACATAGTTAGCCTATTTCTCAAGTCTCATAGGCTACTTGAAGGCAGTTTTGAGGGTTTCCAAGATTCTTTGAGGTTTCTTGTCAACTTTTCAGGGGTTGGTTGGAGAAGTTTATCAGAAGGGTTTATGGGTCTTTTAGGGTTTTTTGAGAGCTTTTGTGAACAATCACTGCTATTTAGTAGTGTTTATTTTTAGACCTACTATTTTTAGTAAGTTACGACCCCTACATAGAATGTGCTCATTTTGAGTTTGGAATCACTTACTATTTTTAGCAATATGTTATTTTTAGTAAGTTTTATTTCTGGTAGTGGGTTTTGGCAACAGTTCAACACTAGGTTGCTATTTCTAGTAATGGTGGGAGTTGTAGTTGTTGACATCTTGATATTTTAGTAGTTGGCCTCTCCATCATCCTTGGAGTTTGAAAATGGAAATATTACAACTTAAGTTATTAAGTCATAAAGTTCAAAAGGATAAAATACAAAATATAACTTAAGTTATTATTAGCCCCTTTGGAACCCACACCTAGACTCAACAACTTTAAGTTGTTTTTAAAAAGGGGAAATTAGATTTTGTAAATTGGACGCCCAAATGGAGGGATAAGTGAAAATTCAATTAAATATTATATTTTCTCATGTGTTGAGTGTCCCCTTTTGGAGGGAAAGGGAATTCAAATTCATTGGTCTCTAAAGCTATTTATATGTGTTGATGTTATAGCAATGGGAGATATGTTTCTCTCAAATTTAAAAATGATGGAGAAATAATACCAAGGCAAGTCAGACTTGCTATATAGAATAATTTTATGAAGAGTCACCTTGTTTCTTAAAAGAGGCCAACCCAATTGAAGAGTCACCTAGTTTTGTATAAATACAAGGTGATGATCATTCATTTGATCACCAATTTCATTCCCCATAATTCACATTCCTAGAAGAAGTTCATACTTGATCGATAGATCATCATCTTGTAGCAAAAGATCATCATTTTGTAGCAGCTGCCTGATTTCAAGGAGAAACATATTCATTTGTATCTTTGCATCTAGGAGAGGTGCTATTATTCATTGTATCAAATTCAACATTGTGTTGGGCCTAAGTTGTAAGCAGATTTTTGCTCTTATTCCTTCAATATATAAGAGATATATTTGTTGGGTTTTTCTCCCTCGAGTAGGAGGGTTTTCCCAAGGTATCTTGTTGTGTTCATTGTCTTATGTGTTGCATTTTTTTTTTTACTTTATTTTCTGATCCTAAATCTATCATGGTATCAGAGCGGGTCTAAGAAAAGATCTGATCATATTTGTTGAAGTAGTCAAGTCAACTTTTCATCTAGGGCAGATCTTGAAGTATCGCAGATCTAAGGTTCAAATTATTTCTAACCTAAGGGCAGATCTTTGAAGGTGAATTTGTGTGGAAAAAGAAGATGGTGAGTGGTGTCAAGGTAGAAGATAGGCTTGATGGAGCTTCAAATTTCAACTCTTGGAAACCTAGGGTACTCATTGCATTAGAGGAGAATGATCTTCTTGATTTCGTGGAAAGTGATATGCCCAAGCCTTTTGATGATACTGAGAAAATGTAGTGGAATAAAAATGGCACGAAGGCTAGAAAGATCATGATAGACTCTATGATGAATCACCTAGTACCAATAATCTCCAAGTTGAAGATAGCTAAAGAAATTTTTGATGCTCTAAAAGGATTGTATGAGATAAACAACACCAGTAGAGCCCTTTCTTTTGAGACAACAACTTGACCATGTAAAAATGGCTAAAGATGATTCATTCATCTCATTCTTTATGAAGATTGTTGATTTGAGAGATCACTTGAGTGCTATTGGGGATATAATTACAGACAAAGATCTTTTTATGTTGACACTAAATGGCCTTCCTCAATCTTGGGAACCCTTTATTCAAAGCATCAGTGGGAGATCCAAGTTGCCCAAGTTTGATCGTCTTCGAGCTAATTGTATTCAAGAAGATTCCATGTTGGTAGCAAGAGGAATTGGGAAAAACTATCATGATGTAGAAAATCAAGTTCTTGCTACACATACTTCTAGAGAAAGAGGCAAAGGAAGAAAAAGGAATAGAGATAGAGAATCAAATTCCACCCCAAAAACAAAGAATGAGAAGGATCTCTCTCACATTCAATGTTTCAGGTGTGACAAGTATGGTCACTTTGCTCGAGATTGCAAATTAAGGTCTACACAACATCTTTCTATTGCGGAAATTGACATAGGGACATCTCAGAAGGAGCCTAGCTCTAAAGTTGATTCAAAAGGTTTCTTATTCTAAAGTCGATCAATTTTTTCAAAGAGGAGGAAATGACATTCAAAGGGAGTCAAATTCAAAGAATTCAAGGAACGAGTTGAGAGCTTGTCCAAGAAAAGGATTAAGGTTCTAAGATAGGTCAATGGAGGGGAGTTCACTGCCAGAGGATTTCTTTGAAATATCTAAGGTAGGGATCAGGAGGGAGTTTTGTGACTCACTAGGAAGAAGTGAAGGTTGTAGTGTTGCAAGGCCAAGTGCAAAATACTTGGAAAACCTCTTCAATAGCTGAGAACAAAATTTCACAAGACAGTTAATCTGGATTTGACATTGGTAGCTTCGCAAACCTATTTAGAATAGGGTGATCTAGGATGAGTTCATGGAGGACAGTCCTAGACTGGAGCAAGTCATTAGTGTCAAATGTGTGCATTGGAAACCGCTCCTCTAAGGAAATCATTGCAAACAATCTTGGACAAGGATGCCTAGATGTTGATGCAACTACTTGGAGCTCCAGAGGGAGTCACATCATCATGAAAATTTGTTGTAATGTATATTTCTTTAAGGCAAAGAAATATGAGGTGAAAGCCCCTGTAGTGTATATTTCTCTGAGACTAAGAAATATGAGGTGAAATCCCTTGTAGTGTATATTTCTCTGAGACAAAGAAATATGAGGTAAAAGCCCTTGTAGTGTATATTTCTCTAAGACGAAGAAATATGAGGTGAAAGCCCTTATAGTGTATATTTCTCTTCAAGACGAAGAAATATGAGGTGAAATCCCTTGTATTGTATATTTCTCTGAGATGAAGAAATATGAGGTGAAAGCCCTTGTAGTGTATATTTCTCCGAGACAAATAAATATGAGGTGCGAGCTCTTGTTCATCTCTGTGACTGAGATGAGACGTCATGTTGAGAGACTCCATGATGACATCATGTTGAGAGACTTCGTGATGAACCCTTGTACTTGTGTTTGTTTCCACACATGGGAGTAGCCATGGTGGATGTCATGTTGAGAGACTCCATGACGACATCATGTTGAGAGACTTTGTGATTAACCTTTGAGTTTTCCACAAATGGGTGTATCCATTATGGGCATCATGTTGAGAGACTCCATGACGTGGATATATGGAAAGATGCCTCCCTAGCTAAGAGGGAGTGTTCATGTTATAGCAGTAGGAGATATCTTTCTCTCAAATTAAAAAATGATGGATAAATAATGCCAAGGCAAGTCAGACTTGCTTTATATAATAATTTTATGAAGAGTCACCTCGTTTTTTAAAAGAGGCCAACCCAAATGAAGAGTCACCTAGTTTTGTATAAATACAAGGTGATGATCATTCATTTGATCATCAAGTTCATTCATCATAATTCACATTCCTAGAAGTTCATACTTGAGTAGCAAATCATCATCTTGTAGCAGTAAATCATAATTTTGTAGCAACAAACCGATTTCAAGGAGAAACATATTCATTTGTATCTTTGCATCTAGGAGAGGTGCTATTATTCATTGTATCAAATTCGACATTGTGTTGGGCCAGACTTGTAAGCAGATTTATGCTCTTATTCATTCAATATATAAGAGATATATTTGATGGGTTTTTCTCCCTCGAGTAGGAGGGTTTTCCCAGGGTATCTTGTTGTGTTCATTGTCTTATATGTTGAATTTTTTTATTACTTTCATTTTTTATCCTAAATCTAACAATATGCCCTCTCTTGCTCTCATTTGGTTATGCAATTTTGAGATAAAGTTATGTTGTTGGATTAGAATCAAAGTGTTCTTTCTTGAATATTTGGAGGAAAAAAACCCTCTTTAGGTCGTTGGTTTCAAATTTGAAAGATAATCCCTAGCTAGTGGAGTGTGATTGCATTCAAAAATCACCATTAGATCTTAATGATGATGGTTTTTTTTTAGTTTTTGTTACTTATGATGAATTCTAGCTATGTTTTGGTATGATAACTCTTTGTGCAAAGATTTGGGTACATTTTGGAAGTGATTTCTTAGAGTTTCAGATTGTTGGTTGCTATTTACAAACCCTTGGTTGTACCATTGTTTTACTCATGTTGATCAGATGACTAAATATCATTTTGTGGGTGTTGGCTCATTTTCTCCCTTTGTCTAGGGTGCGCCTTCTTGCAAAATTTGGGAATTTTTGAGAGTGTGTGGGAATTTTACTTGCTAGTCACCCATCTTGGGAGGTTGTACTTATGGGTGAAGGTGTCTTGAGTTCCATGCCAATGCATTTAGGCTTATTGGTGGCAACTTGCTACTTGTTTTGGGTCACCTAGCTTAGATGAATCATTTACAAGTGATTTGGCTTCATCCAAATGAGTATTGGAGGAGTTATGGTGTTTCTAAGGTTGTTGATTTGAGCTCCAGACCCAGGTTGTGTGTGTGCATATCAGACCTTTGTTTTTATTATCAAACCTATTGCAACCTCTAGTTTGTCCTTCTAATGATCTCAAATAGACCTATCTTGAGGTATACTTGTTCTATTTCATTGTGGTGTTCACATACTTACATTATATCATCTTAGGAGGGTGCTTCTCATTTTTCATTTAGCTCTCATAGAAGCAGTACATAATGATCTGATTTGTTTATGTTGAACTCATTGTAACACCATCGGTAGTACTATTGGTGAATGCTCATATATATGATTATTACTAACCCCAGTGAACAAGTGGTTGCTCCCACTAAAATGTGGTTGAGCCTTTGATTATTGTACTTCATTCCCGTTGAACAAGTGGTCAATTTTTCCTTTCATTTCATGTAGCCCGCTAAAAAGTGGAAGTGGTTGGCTATGCCACCAACTAATTTACTTTAGTTTACTTTCTTGTATCCACTGAAAAGTGGAAGTGGTTGGATTTTCTACCAATTGTTTTACTTTCCCTATTGATTGGCTAGTTGCCAATAGCCTTATTTGTTTACTTCCATCATTATTATTACATACAAAACCACTTACACTATATGATCTCACCTTGCTCACATCGGGATTTGGGTGATCAAAGAGTGGGAGGTTGCTTTACAATTGTTTATCTTTGGTATTCATCTAACAGTAATGCATGAAGTTTAAAAAAAATTCAGGGTGGGTTATTACAATGGTATCAAAGCCAAAGTTCATACTATCCTATTGGAAGATTGGTAAAATTCAAAGTTATGACAATGGACTTCAGAAGAGTTGAAGAAAAAATCAAGAGGCAGTATGAACAAGAGACTTCCCAATTATTTGAATATTATCAAAGCATGTTAGATGGGTTTAGAAACATGGTTTCTTTTGACTCTTTCTTAGGTTGTGTTACAGTAATATTGAAACTTTGAAAAATGGGCTTGGTGAAGTACATCAGAATAATAATGAAAGATAAATCAAAACTTGCCATTGAAGAAGCGTTAGATAAAAAAGTTCTTGTTTGTGGTTTGCAACCCACAAATAAGCATGAGGAAGGCCAAAATAAATCACCGTGCATTAATGATGGGACTTTGATTTCTAAAGAAGATGAAGCTAAAACTGAAGAGCACATGACACTTCTAGATGACTGGGAGATTGAGGAAAAGTCACCTATGGAAACTATGAATGAAGAACACATGAAGTATGAGGAAGATACCACCATGGTAATTATCAAACTTTCCACGATGGATGAATTTCAAGGAGGTATTATTTTTTTGGTTATTGCTCTAGGGGAACCTAGCATTGCTTCATCTCCCTTACCTTGTCTTAGCAAGGAATGAAATGGTGGCTTGGATGACATTCAGTTGGATGTTGTTCATACATATGATGACAACCCAATTAGTCCAATATGTGGTGAATAAAGAGAATTGGTTAGGACTTATTTGATATTACAAGATATGGAGGTAAATGAATATCATGATGCTAGTACCAAGGAGCTGGAGAGTGACTTATTCACAAGGCCATCTGATCATGAGGAGTACAACAATCACTTTTTCCTTGAGTTAAGAAATCAACCCTTTAGCACATGGGATCCGAGTGTGTGGGCACCTAAGTATAATGAGGATCCTATTTGGGATGAATTTCTTGTTGGGTGAAGCCACAATAGTGGTTTACAATTCGAGTGAGGAAGGAAAACTTCCAAAAAACTCACCCATGCAATTTTTTTGTTTTGACGGGTTCGAGCGAACCCCTTTACATGTGGAACTCACGTTTCCACATTATGGAAAGGGGATTTGCTCGAACCCTAGTTCAAGAGAACCAGGGTTTGAGCGAACCCCCCTTTTCCCTCCTTCCCACCCTCTGACACAAAAAGACTCCAAATTTTTTCACTTCGAAGCTCAGCTTGAACATGAAAATGATAGAATCTTCACAAACCCAACTAGAATCAGGTAGTCCTCAGAATGAGCTATCCAACAAATATTTTTCTGATATGTTTTGGTCTTAATATGTATTTTTTTTATAGTTTTATTAAACACAGGTTTTCCACCGAAAATGAAGGTCTTTGTTCTGTACATGTGGAAAAATAACAGATTATCAATTTTTTTTTGAAAACTATGTGTGCACCAGATATTGAAGTCCTTGATCCAACAAAAATAAATATTGAATTTCTATATATACAAAAACATTTACACGTTATATGGTCGCGCTATGTTTGAAGTGTAATTGGTTTGACTTCGAAACTTGATTAAAGAAAAAATATTCAATAAAAATACTATCTAACCAAGTGGAAGCACTAGACATCGGAGTTAAAAATCTAAATAAGAAATAATTATAATTTTATCCTTCATGGAAAAAAAATTATGTGTTATACGGTGTGCGTCACTTTTTTAAAATGTTGTTTTATGAAAAAACCTAGTTTTCATGGGAGATGGAAAAAGAAGTACAATCTGATTCCAAAAATTTTGAATTTTTTTTTTCAGAATCTATAGACAAAATATGACGAGACTCTAGTTTGCATCATCTTCAAATTCCTCACCGTTTAGCCGCTATAGGCGCCTGAATGTGAAGATTTAGTTAAAAATAATAATTTCAGTGTCCAGTTTGGCCAAAAATTGTAAACCACTATTGTGGGATCACCCTGCTGGTCATGATCTTCAAATTAGAGAGCACAATGTAAGCCATGGGGATACTATTGAAGGAGCTAATTATGGAAATTTTGATGATGACCTTGAACACAAATCTAATTTATGAATGCATGAAGTTGATTATAAGCATAGGCTTGAAGAACTTGTGGAGTTTGATCCTCATCATTATATTGAGCATTTTTAGCAAGTTAGTGGAGGAATACAAAAGTCTTAGAGCAACTATGGAGGAATTAATGAAAAAAGGGGAAGTTCTAATTTTGGCATCCAGGAATAACTATACACCATGCTTATGATTAAAAAGGTTAATCCTTGGTGTCTATTGAAGATGAAGTGCAACCTTTATCCAGATTTGATAGCACACATAGTTTAATTGAATAATTCTACTCGAAGGCTCAAATTGAAGAGAGACAAAAAGGAGTTAGGAATGGAGTCACTCTCCCTAATTTGCAACTAATCAAAGATTCATTGGAAACAATGAAATCAGAGTTCTTACGCCTTATTAGAGATCGATTTTATGCCCTTGAGTTTGCAAAGGAATCTATTAGTGCATTCAGAGAAAGGGAGAGAAAGGTTTATGAGATTTCTCTTGAGCTTGTTGCAACAAAGTAAATGTTAGAGAATGCCCAGATGGCACTAATGGAGGTAGAATATCACCTAACAGATACCAAGCTATCTAGAGAACAATAGAATGAACAAAGAGCTAAAGAAATAAAGCAAGTGATTAATGAGCTTGATAGTCTTCAAGAGGAGTTTGACTTAGAGTATTTTCCAAAAAAATATCTAAGTTGCAAGGGAAGATTTGGATCAACAATTTGGATTTGAACAAAAGAAAATAAATTATTTTCAAATTCTTGATAACCCTTTCTTTGAAGTGGGTGCAAAGGAAACTTATGATAACCCCCTCTTATGGAAGAAGAAATATTTAGTGAAAATGACAAGATATAGGATTCTGGTGAACTTTCCAAGCATGAGATAAAATGTGGCTCTCAACTTATTAATGATTTAAGAATAAATCATGAGGGTGAGTTGATCTTTGTGATTGATAATATTCCAAGAAGGTTTCTTGATAAATAATGCATAAGTGGGGTTGAGGATGAAGATTCCACATGGGAAGTGTTGGATCATGGTGACTTCAACATCATTTCCATCAAGGTGTTATCGAAACATGGTTTGGATCTCCTGAAAATTTTATTACAATAGAAAGGAAAGGAGATATCAGACTTGTAACTTATGAAGCTTGGGAGAAAGAATGACAAAATAGGATTTCTACATGTTTGACAATCCATTCCTTAGGTTGAGTGATGCTTTATCTTACACTAATCCATTTTGGGAATTGGGTTTGAAGACTACAATTGTTCCATGCTCCATAGTTGTTGATGCTTTTATGGATGGGCTGCAAAAGATTACCAAAACAATCACAAAATTCCATGATGAGCAAGGTGTTATTAAGGGGTTAGTGTAGGATCATGGGGGGTCCAAACTAGGCCCCTAAGTGATAATGAAAATTTAGAAAAACAAAGTTAGGTAACTTGAAATAAAAAATTGAATAGGTTACTAACATAATTTAAAAAATGTTTAAGAACATAATTCATAGAAAACTGGATGTAATTTCTAGGCTACTAGTCCTTTCTTGGAAAAAAGTAAATTTATTTTACAAAAAAATGAAATTTCAATGCAGTAGTACTAAATTTTCAAGAAAAAGACAAGAAGCGGGTGTATGTCTGACCAACCTAAGTATAAGATTTTTTTTCAGCTTTCAATATATGTAGAGGACACATGCCTGAATGTGCCACTTTTTTTGCAATTTTTTTGTATGTAAATAATTAGTTTTTTTTTTTATAACATTTCAAAATTATTAAAATGTGTTTGTCTGACCACCATAACTTGGTCAAAACATTATGAAATTCATTGCTGGATGTTTTGCAAAGGGGGTTGCAAGCTAAGTTGGCTTAACCTTGGAGGAAACTCCATGGTTAAGTGCGCTTGAACTGGAGTAGTACTGGGATGGGTGAGCTCCCAGGAAGGCCTAGTGCTTCACCTAGATGCAATGAGTGTTGATTAGACCATTCAATCTCATGAGAGATGGATTCTTGTTAACCACTACTCATGAAACATGGGTCAATGAGTTTGACTCATAAAACTATATGGTTGAACTCTAATAGCAATATAATAGTTTGACACGTTGTAGAAAATAACTCCTACTTATCAACTAATGAGCTAAAGGGGCTCTATAATGAATAGTTCGTAAGGTACAACACTTGATGAAGGTTTTGCAAATGGGGTTGCAAGTTAAGTGGGATTAACCTTGGAGAAAAATCCATGGTTAAGCACGCTTGAACTGGAGTAGTACTGGAATGGGTGACCTCCTGGGAAGGCATAGTGCTTCACCTCTATGAGCATCACCTAGATGCAATGAGTGTCGAGTGGACCATTCACTATCATGAGAGATGGGTTCAAGTGTGAACCACTACTCATGAAACATGGGTCAATGAGTTTGACTCATAAAACTACATGGTTCAATCCTAATAGCAATATCATAATTTGACATGATGTGAAAAATACCTCCTACTTATCAATTGATGAGGTAAAGGGGATCTATAATGAATGGATCATAAGGCACAACACTTGTTGAAGGTTTTTCAAATAGGGTTGCAAGCTAAGTGGGCTTAACCTTGGAGAAAAATTCATGGTTAAGCGTGCTTGAGCTCGATTAGTACTGGGATGGGTGACCTCCTGGGAAGGCCCAATGGTTCACCTCTTTGAGAATCACCTAGATGCAATGAGTGTTGAGTGCACCATTCACTATCATGAGAGATGGGTTCTTGTGAACCACTACTCATGAAACATGGGTCAATGAGTTTGACTCATAAAAATACATGGTTGAATCCTAATAGCAATATCATAATTTGACACGTTGTGGAAAATACCTCCTACTTATCCCTAATTCTTTTTAAAATTCCATGTCAGTGGTCTTGCTTGTTAGTGAGGAATTTTGTAAGAACTATGGTTCAAATGAAGCTGATTTTGCCTATTATTTTGTTTGATTGCTTATTGATTTCAAGTGAGTTTAATACTTTTCCACCATGTTCCATGAAAATAAACAAATCTTGTTGCATGTGATGTGTGAATAACTGTTGTGGTTTGTTAATAGAAATCGAGAGTGTAGGTTTGGCATGGCTTGCTGGATATTATGCCTAACCTTCTTTGTGCTTTATTTTTCCTATGAAATAATCAAAAGGGAGACACTTTATATTGTTTCTCAATTCCAAATATTCAAGACTATATAATTTCCCTAAGGTTGAAGTAATTCTTCCTATGAGATTATTGCTAATTAAGAGAATAAGAGGGGGAATTTATATTTGAAAATCTAGAGAATCTAGATTAGAGGTATTTGTCATGGAAGGGGCAATGTAAGGATACGTTCTAGACTGATTCATTAATTCATATATTTTGAGAGCATCCTTGCAAAATCCATGTTGTGCATATCCTACAATCATTGCATTCCAAGAGATGACATCTCTACAAGGCATTTTGTCAAATAGTTCATGTGCCTTTTCTATGCTTCTACATTTGGCAAGCATGTCCACCAAGATAGTTGCAACTACAACATCTGATAAAATTCAACTATTCTTAATGCTTTGATGCATGTTCCAATGCTCCTATTTAGGGAGAATATTAATAAAATTTGAGTCTAGATTTATACCCGCCAATTGTGTTTTCTTGAAAGTTTCTAAAGCTTTTAAAAAAAATTCATTTTGTCCATATTCTACAATAATTCCATTCCATGAGACAACCTCTCTTTGAGGAATTTTTTCAACAGTCCATGTGCCATTTTTATGCTTCCACATTTTGCATACATGTCTATAAGAGCATTTCCAACTATAATAGCTAAAAATAATCCTCCCAATTTCTCTGACAACCGAAATTATTATTGGGCTTACTATGTTCTAGAAAATAGCTGTTGGGTAGGAATACCCATGTTTATTGTAGTATCGTGCTACAAAAAAAATAACTCAGGCATTTTCAAGAGAGAAAATTAAAAAAATCTATTTTTTGTTATTGAGCTTATTATGATAAAATTATTTTGATATGCCACACTATTCCAAATTGAAAAATAAAACTAATTTCAAAAATTAGTGATGTTCAACTTTTATTTTAGAGAGGCTTGATTTGGCATAAGTAAAATTAAAGACATGAAATTTCTACAGTCTATGATAACAACATGATTTTCTTGTAGTTTCTAGGTTTTGGGTTTTACTAGATTTTTCAAAAAAAACTTATATAATTCTTCAAAAGAATCTATTTGTTTCAAAAACAATGAGGATATTCAACAAAATTTAAAAAATTATTGATTGACATCTATATCTAATTATATCATACAATGATTATTTCTAAAAATTTAAATTAATATTTATAGTCAAAATGTATATAGATTTATTTTATTATATAAATAATTATATAATATTAAAATACACTCAAATTTTATTTTTAATTTTCTATTGCCATATCCCTTGATCAAAGATGACAAATACAAATTAATAGTGTTACCCTAGTGCCAGAAAAAATCATGTGAGAGAAAATTTATGTGGAAATTGGAAGAGGGGCAATATGGGAGAGCAAACACTAGGTAGTCAATATGAAATAGAGAACTCAGAATTTGACCTCTAATGAATATAGGCCCATGCATTAGATTTATTAGAAAATACATAATAAATGTTTGATTTACTTTAGCAAAGTGTTCACTAAAGAATTTATTGTGGACATGTGAGAGATCAACTTGAATAATATGAATGGCATGGGGTAGTAGAATCGACGCTTGGTTGGCTACGGACAACATTGAGCAACTAGACTTTAGATGTGACACTGATCATTTAGTGTTATTTTACTACCCTTTTATTTGCATGAGTTCATTTTGTAGACATCTAAAAATTTCTTAACCCAAGCACACCTCTTTTTAGCCTATCTTATCCCATTGATTAATTAATATTTAATAATTAATTTATCCATCACCTTTATCCCATTTTATTGAACTAATTAATTAAATAAATATTTATTATTCATTTAATTAATTTAACTTTTTTTCTTATCATAATATTTAATCGAATAAATATTTATTAATTAATTAATTAATTAATCCATTATCCTTATTTGCCATCTTTAATTTAATTAAGTCTAGCCTTATCTCCAAATTCACTGAATTAATTGATAAGTAATTAATTAATTTAGGCTAATTAATGTCCATTACCCTTTTCTTCCATTATTGAATTCCACTTTATCTCCTATCCTTATCCATTGATTCCATTCACATGGATTGCAATCTAAACTTGTCACCAAATGAAAAATGTCCCCTTCACATGTCTAACCTTTATCCCAAAAGTCAAACCAACTTTTCATTTCATCCCTTCATTCAATATCCCACCTCTTAATCTTAATCATCCATATAAAAATGTTGCCCTAAACCCAGCCCATGTCCCTCATGTGACACTTGTCACATGACTACAACTTCAATCCTAGCCATTCATCGTGAATGCATCCAAACCCTCCATTTTTTCCATCTCATTTCTATAAATGAGAAGCCTCTCATCTCATTTGCAAAAACATCTTCTATGCTAATGTTATGGTGTTGGAATTTCTATTGATTCATGAGCAACCACATCCAAATCTTAAACAACTCAACATAGTACATTCAATATTTTGAGGTTTTCATATATTTGATTTGAATTAACTAGATTTATGCATATTTCTATTATATATCATTTGAATTCAAAATTTTGTATTTACAATTGCATCTACTCTTCGCAATGGCTTGGACGATGTCTAATTTTATTGACAATGCATGGTCACATTTTTACAGAGGTTAGCATTTGAACGATTATTTTTGCATTGTTATTCATGTTTTTAATCTAGAGGGATCAGTTTTAATTGATGATCTTTCTCATCATCAGAGCTCAAGGCTGGAGATAGTTTACTTGTTTGTAAGGTAGTGGTCTATGTCATTAACAATGGTTGAAGGAAACCAAGCTATAGGTATTGATTTTGGAATGACCAAGTGTTGCACGTTGGTGTATATGATAAGGGTTGGGTTGACATAATTGCAAATGAGGAAGGAAATACCACCTTTCCATGTATGGTTACATTCTTTGGTCGTGAAATTGTAGTAGATGAAGCTGCAAAGGACCAATCACAAGCAACCCACAAAACACTGTTTTCGACATGAAGAGGCTTCTTGGGCGAGGCTTCAGTGATGGTGTGGTGAAGATTGGCAGAACATCTTGGACTTTTAAGGTGGTTTGTGGGAATAATGATAAAGCTATGGTTGAAATAAAGTTTTATTGGTGTGGAAAGGCGATTTGCAGTAGATGAGATATCTGATATTTGCTATGGTCTTATGCAAAATTAAAGCAATTTCCGAAAGGCATTTGAATTATAATGTGAAAGACACTGTGATCACGGTTTCGACATACTTCAACAATGAGAAGAGGCAAGCTGTGAAAGAAGCTACCACTATTACAGGCCTTAATGTCATGCAACTAATGGATGAGCCTACAGCTGTAGTAGTTGCCTATGGACTGGATGCTGCTACGTATTCCTCCTCCATAGCTAAAAAAATCCTGATTTTTTATTTGGATGGGCATTCTCTAGACATTTCTCTACTATCTGTTAAAAATGGGGTAGTCCAAGCGCAAGTTTTAGGTGGTGATGAGTCTCTCAGAGGCCAAAACTTTGATAAAGGGTTTGGTCGATTATTGTTTACAACAGTTTGAAATTGAATATAATCAGAATATCAACAAAGTCCCGACGACCCTTCTTAATCTACGCATGGAATGCGAAAGAGCGAAAATACATCTCTCTTCGGTGGGGGAAACTATAATTAGAGTTGATTCTTTGTACGAGAGATTTGGTTTCATTCCAAGAATTACTCAGCCTTGATTTGAATGTATCAACGCCCATTTGTTTATGAAATGCACTGAAGCTGTTGAAAAATGTCTCTCCAAAGAAAAGCTGAAGAGAGAGGAGGTGGACCATGTGATCATGGTTGGAGGCTCCACTGACATTCCAAAGGTGCGAAAGATGATTTAGGATTTTTTTCATGGAAAGGAGGAGTATACCAGTATATATCCAGAGCATGATGTGGCATACGGGGCTGTTGTGCAGGCAACGGTATTGAAGGCAGAAAAAATAGATCACCTGCAATTAAATTTAACACCTTTGAGCATTGGACTTGCAAATCGATTTAATGCTATGTTTGTTGTTGTTCCAAGAAATAACCACATTCCATTTAGAAAGAAGGTAGTCTTTTGCACTAGAGATGACAATCAAATTAGAATGAGCATACAAGTCTAACAAGGTGAGAGTACTAACATCCGAGAAAATATATTGCTAGGGGAGCTCTTCTTATGTGGGATTCCACCTGCTCAAAGGGTAGAAGAATCCGTCATAGTTTATTTTTCCATGGATTGTGAATTTTATCTAAAGCTCAGAGAATACAAAACATAGTACTTTCTATTATTAACTTTTAAGTAACAAAACCACCGATACAAATAGGAGAATAGGGAGACAGAGTCCTGTTCAAAACAAACACCGAGTAAGCTATAATAATGAAAACTTTTATAGCTATACTACTCTTAACAACACGTACATAGGTGTATTGTATTCACATGATGTATTGTCTTATTCAAAACAAAAAGCCCTAAATGCTAACTAAAAACCCCCAAATATTCAACTACATTTCCTACACATCTGACACTCCCACTTAGCCAGATATTTGTCAATTAGGCTATATTACATTGAATCTTTCTTTGAAAAATTCAAATTTGATTCTCGATAATGCCTTTGTCAATGCATCAACCACCATCATTTTAGTTGTGCAGTATTCCATTTGAATATTGTTCTCCTCAATTTGTTCATAGATGACATGGTATTGTACCCCTATATGTTTAACTCTTATGTGATACTTTGAATGCTTTGTGATGGCTATGCAACTTTGGTTGTCACACCTCAACACCGTTAGTTGGGTCTGAGTAATCCCAATGTTCTGCAACAATCTTCTCAACCAAATCAATTATTTTGCAGCTTGACATGTTGCTATATATTTTGCTTCTGCACTAGAAAAGAAACGGTTGGTTGTTTCTTACTTTCCCACAAAACTACGCCTCCACTAAGGATAAAACAAAAACCTGAACTTGACCTCTTACTATCAATGTCCCCTTCCCAATCTGCATCACAATAACCTGTAATTTGCAAAGATTTTTCTGAACTCCCACTGAAGGTAATCTCGTGATTAGTTGTTCCTTGAAGATATCTAAAAATTATTTTAAATGCTGCCCAATGTTGTGGTCCAAAATAGCTGGAAAATTGGCTCACCATGCTTACAATGTGTGCAATATCAGGTCTACTAGAAACCATTGCATATATCAAGCTTCCAACAATGTTTTGATATGGAGCTGTAGTCATATAATTATCTTCCTCTTGTGTTTTGGGACACATTTCCAACTAAATTTTCTTACCTACTTCCATTGGAGTGCTTATTGGTTTGCAATATTCCATCCCAAATATCTTGAGAATGTTCCTAATGTACCTCTCTTGATTAAGATGGATTTGATTATTTTCCCTATCTCTTAATATTTGAATGCCCAAGCAATAATGAATTTCACCATAGCTGGTCATTTCAAATTATATAGCTAATTGAGATTTAAACAAGTCTAGCATCTTAAGATCATTACTCAAAATGATGGTGTCATCTATATATAAGGCTAAAATGATCGTCGAATCACCAATACATTTGATGTAGTCATTTGAATCAACATTACAACTCATGTATCCTTCTTTTTGGAGAAACACATGAATACGTTCATACCATGCTCTTGACGACTGTTTTAGTCCATACAATGTCTTCTGTAGCTTGCATACCAACTGTTCATTTCCCTCTTGTACATAGTCTTCTAGCTGTTCCATATAAGCTTCTTCCTTTAAGAAACCATGTAAAAATGATGTTTTTATATCTAACTAATGCACATGAAGATCCAAGGTTGTTGCAATTGCTAACAAAACTCTTATGGATGTTATCTTGACTACTGGTGAGAATGTGTCATGATAATCCAAACTTGCAATTTGGGAGTAACCTTTTGCCACCAAACAGGCCTTGTAGCGGTCTATTGATCCATCTGACTTATACTTTTTCTTAAATAACCACTTACACCCAATTACTTTTCTTCCGGGTGGAAGACTTGTGAGTTCCCAAGTCTGATTTTTTATGAGTGATTGATATTCAACATCCATTGATTTCTTCCAGTCTGATGCATTAATGCTTTCATGTACTTCTTGGATACTAAGTGGTTCATCAATTTCTACATGAAGTGCATATGATTCTAATTCTTTTTGAGTGGGCTTTCGTGGTCTTGTTGATCTTTGAAGTTGTTGCTCTCCATGTACTTCTCCTGTGGGTTGTGTGGCTACAACTTGTAATGGTCTTGCTGGAGTGGAATCCTTATGTTCAGATTTTTTATTAGATTCAAGATCATAGAGCCTTATTTATGAATCCTTAGCATTTTTCATCTCTGCCGATTTGTGCAAAACTGAATTTTCATCAAAAATGATTTCTCTTCTTATTAGAATCTCACGTGTTATAGAATCATAAATTATGTATCCTTTTGAATTGACACTATATCCAACCATTATACATTTCTTGCTCTTATCATCTAGCTTCCTTCGTTCTTATTCTGATATGTGTGCATATGTTAAACAACCAAAAATTCTCAAACCACTAACACTTGGCTTCCTTCCATGCGCCTCATAAGGTGTCATCTTATGCAATGCAATAGTTGGCAGCCCGTTTTGTAAATATGTTGTAGTAGAAACTGCTTCAACCCAAAAAACATTGGATAATCCACTACTTTTAAGCATGCATCTGACACTTTCAACAAGAGTCATGTTCTTTCTTTTTGCCACACTGTTCTGTTATGGTGAATAAGGAACAATGTACTCAAGTTTGATCCCTTCCTTTGCACATAAACTTTTGAAAGCATTTGAGGTATATTCACCCCCATTATCACATCTAAGTTTTTTCAAATGTTTTCCTGACTGCTTATCACCAAATGCTTTTAAAATCTTAAACATTTCTAATGCACATGATTTATTTTTGAGAAAATAAACAAAGGTCATTCTAGAGAAATTTTCAATAAAGGTAATAAAATACCTTGCCCCTTTGTGTGACATTATTTGCATTGGACTGCAAATATCTGAATGTATGAGTTCCATTTGCTCATTAGCTCTTGTTTCTCCTTTCTTGGAGAAGGGGAATCTATGTTGCTTTCCCAATCAACAACCTTCACACACTCCCAACTCAATCAGTAGAGGCATATTTAAATCCTCTATTAGTTGCTCCCTTTTTAATACCTCAAGGGAATGTACATTTTCATGTCCAAATCTATGATGCCAAAGCACCAAATCTGTTTTTTCAGTATCAGTTGTTGTCAACACCACTTCAGGTATTGTTGCACATAACTTGTACACATTGCCATCTCTTACTCCCTTAGCAATAGTAACTCCTTCCTCATTCTTTAGAACACACACCTTGTTGTCAAATTGTGCAAATATTCCAGCATTGGTAATCTTACTTACTGATAAAATAATTTTTGCTAGAGCAGGGACATACCACACATCTTGGCTTTTCTTATGTGCACCATCTAGCACGTTTAATGAGACATTTCCAACTCCTATCATCTCAAGCTTGCTTTCATCTCCAAGATTGACAGTCTTCCCTTTGGGTACTTCTTTGTATGATGTAAACTAGCCTCTTTGAGGTGGCATTTGTTCAGTTGCTCCTGAATCTAAATACCGGCACTTCGAAGCACCAAAATTTGGGGATGTGATAACTGAAAACAAGTGTTCTTCACCATTGCTTGAAGTCATGTTAGCTTCAACTGCCTTAATTTTCTTTACCTCATCTACCCATACTAACCACTTTCTACATTATTTTAAAAAATGTCCAGGAGCCCCACAGTGGAAATAGTTTCCCTTCTTTTTCTCCTCTTTTGTGTCTTTACCATTCTTTGAGACATTGGACTGAGAGGGATGAAATTTTCTTTCACTTTTCTTCTTTGTTTTGTCCTTGTGTGCTATTGAGAGCAAGGTTGTAGGGTTTTCAGCATTCAAACCCGCATCTTTCCTTTTGATTTCTTCTTGAAGTAGTGTTTCTATTACTGTAGGAAAATCTGGGTTAGCTTGAGTGCTCAATGCTACTACCACTCCGGAATAGGATTCTGGAAAACTCCCAAGAAGTGTCATAACAATGTCTTCATTTGCAATTACTGAACCACATGCTACTAGTTGATTTTTTAGAGATTTAAACTGGTTTGTGTGGTCTAATATCTTCTGTGATTCCCGCATCTTTAACTGAAAAAACTTTCTTCACAGATATAGTCTTGTACTAACATCATTTGATTCATATAATTTAATCAACTGATCCCAAGCATCCTTTATTTTTTTTGCCTCACTTACATGCAAAAGCACATTATCACTCAAACTTAGAAGTATACAGGACCGAGCCTTACCTTCCTTTGATTCCCACTTACTGATCAAATCTACATCTTGGGTGGGCTTAGTCTCAGTTCCTTCAACTATATTGAGTAGGTGCTTATTCAGCAATAACATCTGCATCCCGAGCTTCCAAAAATTAAATCCAACACCATCAAATCATTCTACTATCCTTTGAGGATCTCCTGCAATGAATGAGGCCATCTCTCTATCATTTTTCTGATACTTCTCTTAGTAGCTTCAGATTCAATGAACTCTAATAGCAATCCAATGATGCTCTAATACCATGTGAATTTTATCTAAAGCTCAGAGAATACAAAAACATAGTACTTTCTATTATTAACTTTTAAGTAACAAAACCACCGATACAAATAGGAGAATAGGGAGACAGAGTCCTGTTCAAAACAAACACTGATTAAGCTATAATAATGAAAAATTCTACAACTATACTACTCTTAACAACACATACACAGGTGTATTGTATTCATATGATGGTTGTCTTATTCAAAACAGAAAGCCCTAAATGCTAACTAAAACCCCCCAAATATTCGACTACATTTCCTACACATCTGACATGGATGATACGTGAATATTGAAAGTGTCATATGAGCATAAGAAGATGGGCTCAAAGAGTGAGCTTGTAATAGATGAGGTATATGGTAGTCGACTTAGCAAAAATGAGATGGAAAGAATATTAATTGATGCAGAACGATTCAGTTTACAGGATGAATAATTCAGAAGAAACGTTGCAGGACGTAAAGCACTTGTAAATCAAGTGTATCAGATGAGAGAAAAAGTAGAAAAGAGAAGGTGAAGATACAAGTTATTGAGAAGGATGTTGAGGACACCATTGCTTGGTTGGACGAAAATGAAAACTTGCTTCGACTGATTTCCTTGAACATAAATTGAACTATTTGGAAGACAAATCTAGGACCCTCACAATATTGTTTCCTTGAATATGTGAAGACACCAATGCTTTAGTGTCACTGCATCATATTTTTGAAGAGAGGTAATTTCTTCCACTGCCCATTTATGGTTGACAGTTTTTTTCTGTCCCTTTTTAATCCAATTTTCTTAATATTTCAGAGAGATGTAAATATGTTGGTTTAAATTATTTTT
>CM021103.1:82175556-82333276 GCA_007115665.2 Sequoiadendron giganteum | reverse complement strand
ATAAATATCCAATTGAAAGTTACTAAACTAAGATTTATTAACAAGGGATGTACCTAGAGTTATTAATATCATGAGATTCAAACCAAAGTTTAATATAATAATTCTTTAAGTCTTTATTTTAAGTATATATTAATTAAGAAGTCATAAAAGATCACACAAGGATTTCTAAATAGAAATGATTGTCATTAAAGCTAAAAAATGAAAATTAAAGAAGTTTGTCATTGAACCCTCATTTCTAAGATTGAAAAGGAAATATAAAACTCATAAACCAAAACATTCTAAAGGAAAAGTAGCAATAGTCACCCATATCATCTTGAAGAAGTTGAAGAAATTGTGAATGGTGATTAGGCGATAAGGACTTCCAACCCGAAACATTCTATCTATGATAAACCTCAAAACTCCATTTCACTGGACAATCTACAATATCATTTCATTCAAGATGGAATCAAAGTTTTGAGAGAGACAAATAATCCACACCATAAAAGATACCAACCACCAAGAAGAGTCATCAAAACCCCCTTGTTCAAAAGAGAAACCAAAATCATGGAATCCATCTCACAAATAACTTGTTTTCAACTAAACTCATAAGATTTCTCCAAAGCCACAAGGAAAAGACATGCCACCATCTAATTATTAATAATAAAAACCCCATAGCAGAAGAAAAAAAGAAGTGAACAAAGTCGTTAATATCATTTTTGATACCATCAATCAAAGTTGCACCAATATTACTTCGGGAAGAGCCATTAATATTTTTTTTAAAAACACCCAATGGGGGAGAAGACCATAGACCAATTTCATTAATAGATTTGAGTTGAGAGCTAGAAGGAATAGATCTAACCAAATCACCCAAATCTAATTTCTTCAACATCAAAATTTCAAATGTATATTTCACATCACTAAAAGAATTGACTAATGTAAAAAGGGAAGTAATAATTATAATAATAGGAAAATATTAAGCTTAGTTAATATAAATTTTGGATTGTATAATATTAACGTTTTCAATTATATGATGTTGAGGTTATAAAGTTTAATTTGTTTAAATGAAAGTAGTGTGCAATAGGGATAACTTTAATGGCGAATCTTCGCCAATTGGCAAATTCTAGGAATCGGGCAAATCAAAATTGGTGAATTCTAGGTATCCAGCAAGGTGTTCAAATCGCTCGGATTTCACGAACTATCGGTCCAATGCATGTCCATTCACCAACGGTGTTTTTTACAAGGCATGTTTAGGCAATAAATTTTCCATAATAGACTACGTGTTTCCAATGGATCGATCAATATTTTTGCCTGGAATCCCGGGGAGCATGTCATAAAACACCAACATATTCGCCAATACTATTAAGACAACATTATATGAGGACCCATTTCACCAATTAAAATTTACAAATGGTTGCTTGTGAAGACCCATTCACCAATGAAAATTTATAAATAGTTTCTTATGAGGACCTATTTCGCCTTGAAAATTACAAGGTATCATTGTATAAGCACGCGGGATTCGCCAAATTTTTAACATACCATTCAAAAATCCCGCGAAATTCACCAAATATGGATTGATATAAATACAATTGAAATTGTTATTTTTTCTTACACATTTTGTTCGGTTTTGAGGTTCTACTTCTCGATTTAGAAGTAAGCGAAACCCAAAAACATAGACTCAAAGGTGAGTGATCATTTCTTCATACTGTTATTAGTTATTAGTTATAATAATAAGATTTCTTTATTTGTTTTCCATTCTTGCTTTAGTCTTAAACATGATTTTGAGTAGGGAATGGGATCTATATTCTCTGTCGGTCTGTCCTTCTTAAACAAGAAGAAATTTTTTTTCTAGCTTTTATTCGAAGTGAGATATCAATACGTCGAGTAGCAACTGCAAGGGTAAGACTCCTGGGGGTAATGAAGAGACTGGGAGGCCATCAAAACACCCAAAAAGTGGAGGTACCATATAGTCTTACTTTGGAATTGGCAAAGCTTCTAATCCATCCGATCAAGGTGGAGCTACACCATCGACTCTTCCACCAAATATTATTGAAGATGGCAATGACAATACCTCACCACCACAGGAAGGTCAAGGTGAGATTGTGTTAAATCAAAATGTATCAAATGAGGATGGAAATACTGCAGAAGATATTCCAAGGGATACCTTGGATAGCCAGAATGAGATAATTGACTTGGCTGAGGATGATGTTGGTAGCAAGAAAAGAAAAGGCAAAGAAAAATTGGGGCACGAGTGGGAAATGACAAGGAATTCTCAAATTGGTTTGTTGTCGAAGTACCCATTCCTTGAAGCAATGGGGGTATCAAACAAAAACGATATTGAAAGGGCAACAGAGGTCAAATGTAAGATTTGTAGTTGGAAATGTGGAAGAGACAAGACGATGCAGCTAAAGCTTGACACTATAGAAAAGCATATCGGCAAAGTTTACGAAAAACAAATCATAGACGGAAAGGAACAATCAGTCATATGATGGAAATCAAAGGAATAATTTCTTCATGTTAAGTATGTCACAGATTATGGAGAGCATAACCATAGAATGTCAAAGATTAAAAATTGTGAAGGTACACTTGAGGCTCATTTTGGAAAAGCCATGGCAGCAACAAATCTGTCAAAAATTGTTCAGATGAGTGTTGTTTTTCGTATTTTGTCAAGGGGGCGTTCTATGATAGACTACCCAGAATATTTTGATTTATTATCTTATTTGAGTGTTCCCCACTTTCCCTTCTCACATTGGTCAGTAAACACTCGATGGGAATGGGTGAACTGTCTTTCTACTGTGGAAAAGCAAGATTTAAAGGAGAAATTAAAAGATTCAAATTTAATTGCATTATCTTTAGATGAAGTTACTGCGGTAGAAAATACTTCTTGGGTTTGTATGCATTTGTATATTGTAGAACAACATGTTTTCCAAGATCATCTTCTTTGTGTTCGTAAAATGATTGACAGTTCAACATCGCAAATCTATTTGAACTAGTCAAGAAATCTTTGAATGAAATTGCAGGTATGGATGAGTTGACAATTGCCAAAAAGTTGGTGTGTTTAGGAGTTGATGGAGCTCCAGTGATGCAAGGTCAAAGGAGCAGTCTTTGTACAAATTTAAAAACTAATTGTGCACCATACATGCTTGGCATTCACTGCATGGCCCACATAATGAATTTAGCATTCAAAATTGTAAGCAAGTTTCCTACAATATCAAAAGTTGAAAATCTAGTTCGCGAGATCCATGCATACTTCTGTCGAAGTCCCAAACATTTCCTTGAATTTCAACATTTTGCTGAGGGAATAAGACCTGGAAACAAGCTTCTCAAGGATGTCGATACTAGATGGATCTCCCTGCATGGACCAGCACAACGAGTTCTTTCTGAATATCAATCCTTGATTGGAGTGATGTACGAGCATCACAACATAGTAGACAAAGCTCCTGACCTCTTACATAGGTTAAGCGATATAGAGACACTCTTGACTTTAGCTAGTCTTCTCCCCACACTGGATGAGATGAACAATCTTGTGAATAAATCCCAAGACATAACTATGTATATTTATGAATATTCCAATCTACGCAAACTTACATGCTTGGACCTCGATCATCTATATCTAGATCTAACACAAGAAGGCACAAATTATTTGATGTGGCAGAAAATTACTAATTTGAACAATCTTGATAATTATCTATAGTTTAATGCAAGCAGACACTTATGTATTTGTGTACGTGGATATGAGATACCAATGTACCATTGTAAGACAGCCAGGCGCTCTAGAAAAGAAGTACATGTTAACGAGGAAGATTTTAACGGCATTGTTAAATCTGTTAGTGATAATTTGAAGGAAATTGCAAAATCTCTTTCCTCAGAGATTCGTGAAAGATTCCCTCGACATGAAATACTTGAAGCCATGGGTATTGTGTATCCTCAATTTTGGGTAAACCGAGATAACCCAAAATATTTTCATGATCAAGTAAAAATCTTGATCGAACAGTTTTTTAGAAAAGGTAACATACAATGAACAAATAATAGAAGGAATTTTAAATGAAAATAAGCTTAGAAAGCAATGTCAGAGTTTTGCAATAGCTATGAGGGAGCAGTATAAATCCACGGGCAAGGAGAAGGCCTTTGAACCGAGATCAATAAAAAAGGTTTGGACAAGCTTAGGTCAGAGTGAAATATTGCGTGGTTTGATGTCAGAATATTTCAAACTTGTTGATTTATGTCAAACAATGATATTGGGGTCGGTGGAGGATGAGAGAGTTTTCAGTACATTGGGTTTTTTGAAATCAAAGTTAAGAAACAAAATGGACAAGAGTTTGGAAAATTTCTTGAGGATTAAAGGAACTGCGTATAATGTCAAAAAATTTCCTTTTGAAAAGGCACTCACAATCTGGAGGTCCACATGTGAAAGAAGAGGGACCGGGTTGTGCAAAACAAGCTCTCCAATTCCAACAGCCGCCAATACTGGTGATAGTGGCAGTGGCAATGGGACTGGGATTGGGACAGATGACAATGATATTGAAATTGACACAAATCAAACAATGAATGTTGAATTTGAGACACAAGCCGAAGAAAGTGCAAAGCAGTCTCAGAATCAAGATGACTCTTTTACTTTATCTGAAAATGAGCATTGGTTTGAGGACCCTAACTCTGTTTGGGAAATGGAAGATAATTAGAAGGTTTTAGGTATTTTTACTGCACTTCATGAATCAGTTTCCATTGTTCCAAAGTCCAAACTGTAGTTGATGTCTGATGATATTTTATATTGTATTCAATGAACATTGAAATTGTGAATCATTGCACTTCATGATATCTTATTTTATATTGCACTCAAGCACTGCATGAATCATATTCCAAACTGTAGTTGATGATTTTTTATATTGTATTCAAATAAATTATGAATCATTGCACTTCAAGTTCAAGATATTTTAAATTTTATATTGCACTCCAAGTCTCCATGATATTTTATATTATATTGCACTTCATGAATCATAATACATATGCCAAAGTCAAACTGTAGTTGATGATATTTTATAAATTATATAAAATTCAATACCATCGACCTAATAATGCTTCATCGGCGGAATGCCCATCACAATCCCACCGATGGCTCGATGAAAATAGCTCACAACCTAGTATCGGTGTAACATTACTCTATCGGGCTGATTCCTAACTCCTAAGGTTCTCTCCCGATATACTGATAGAGTCAAGTTGTCAACAAAAGTAACCATGAATTATAACCATGGCCCATGGGCATGAATTATCGAATGCATAAAGTATATCGGGGGAACTATGGTGCATCGGGGAAACATTATCTGACGTCCCACTGATAGAACAAAGGATAGGTGTCCATCGATGGAGAGGGTGGCTATTGGTGAAATACTGATGTAACATCCTAGGGGCATTGTGTAGCCGTGCTGCGGTGCATTTATGAACCAGAATTGAAGTGAATTATATCACAAGTTGATTGCATAGTTGTTACAAAATCCTGGAAGATTTCGCTTAGGGTAGAAGCAAAAAGGCAAAAACTTGGAGTTCTGACGTAGCAAAGATCGGTGGACTATGGAGGCAACTCAGCGAGACTCACGTAATTACTTCACTTTTAGACCCAGCTAAGAAGCTATTTTACTCAAAAGCTTAAGATTTAAATAATGGAAGAGAGTACAGACAAATTGAAAGCTAAAAAATAGAAAACCGAAAATCCTAAGAGACTCCTAAATGAAGACCTAATAGATCAATGTCCTAGGTCGAGGCCGAGACCCAAGAGGAGTGCTCAAATGAACCCTTCCATGGATCGATTATGGGAATAACAAAAGGGCTTAGGGGATATTTGGACATCGCAACGAGGGTATGACCTCTTCATGTACCATTACAGAAAACAATTTAGGTTTCAACCAGTCTACAATCCATGGAGGTTGAACCTGGGAAGAGTTGTGGTGCCCAATGTGTTTGTGAACATAGAGCTAATTAAAGCTCTTGCTACCAGATATGACCCCAAGAAAAGAAATATTCAGTCACATGGCAGGCGTGACATGCTTGTTATTTCTAGGGATCTCATTTCTAATGTATTTCAGTAAGAGTGTTCACTGAATTTATCATTCATGATCAACTATCTTTTGACAGAGTATTGCCACATGGATACCAGCTATAAGAGATGGAAATTACCTTTGCATAGGCCCAAGAATGAAGGAGGCCAACTCAGGATGTTCTCTACCAGTGAAAACCCTCCTTTCCATGAATATTTGTTTGAAGAGTATTTCCGATACACCTATTATTCAACTGGTTAGGTTTTGGGAGTAGAGGTTTTGCCTCTCATGTCGATTGCCCCAATGGTCTTAGCTACATACATACAAAGAAAGGATGCCAAACCATTTGATTATGCTAGCTACTTGGCCAATGCCCTACATCGAGGGCTTGCAAAGATTAAAAATAATAGTGATAATAATAATTTTGAACACTATTCTTTGCTTATGCATTTGCTATTGTACAAGGGACAAATCAGAGGGGTCTGGAGTGAAGAATTAAGGATAAAAGATACAGATGAAAATGGAGATTTTAAACCTGTACAAATGTGGACTTCATTGTGGGACAACCAATTTGGTAGGTCTCATTACCTTTATTTTGAAGATTTTTTTGTAAAACCATTGATGAAGTTGTTGGGGTATTCGTGCAATTATAACCTATCCCCAGAATTACAAAGATTTCTAAGACCAAAGGAAAATGACCAAAGAAATAAATTGAATCATAACTGGGGAGACTGGTATGCTTTCCCTAATTGTACAGTGATAAGGGTTTATGGGTTTGAAGGGGCTCCACACTTGATGCCACGAGTAGTTCCTGACTGAATTTTTTTTTAGAAATTGTGAGGCAATTGGAAAAATCTGATTCTAAACACCTCAAAGGACATAGCAAGCAATAAATTATGCCCAACACCTTATGTTTTGGAGACTTTACAGTGGTTGCAAATGAAGGATATGGAGAAACTGATGGTAAATTAGCACAATACAACCTACCTCTAGGTGATGTAAGGAAATAATTTGATGCAGAAGGGTTTATTCACAAGGCAAGATTATCACAGGGGCTATCAGGATATGAACATTTGTTGTCAATCAAAGATGTCATAAGAAACCATGATGAGGCTTCCACCAAGGAAAGAATGGACACCTATAAAAAGATTATGCTTGCAGAGGAATGGAAGAGAAAAATGTTCCATCTTATTAAAAGGTATTTGGTGAGATACAGGATCCTTTATCAAGAACTGAGCAACTCATCGCTCATGTCAATGAACTAGTAAAGGATGCTCCCCTAGTTGTTTTTGATGCACCTCATGCAACCTATTTAGGAGTACAAGCTAAAGAAATAGAGCTCTTGGATTACATACCTTCACAGCCTACTCCCGAGGTTTGTTTTTTTGTAGATACTGATATAAGTGAAGAAGAGCAGGGTGATGAAGAGGGTGAGCAGGTCAAACAAATCAGTGCTCCTGTGATTGCACAGTACGAGCCCCCTCAAGAGAAGAATATTGTAAGATTTGAGGCATCAAATGAACTATCCAATGATGTGAGGGTCAGGGCTGGACAACAGTTTATTTCTGATTGTGATTTTGTTAAATCTTTTGAATTTAAATCATTTGTTTATGAATATAAAGGTAGAAAAATGAGACAACAAATACAGGATATCACTCCTGAACATGAGGCAACTGTTCTGGAGGAATTGAAAAGGGAGGTAGAAAAGGAAATGGATTCCATCACTCCTGAAAGAGGTAGGGAATTGCTTCAAGAAGCTGGAGTGTTTCTCCTGCCAGGGTGGGATATTAGCTCTTCAATTGTATTTGATAGCTTCATAAAAAGATGGGATACGACAATGAACTTAACAGAAGAAGAAAGTGACAAATTGTATTCAAGATCTGGGTACGACCCAGACGAAGCCACCTTGCTTATTTGGTCACTCTATCCCCATGATAAAAGACCTGCTATAATTAGTAATCCAAACCAAGTGTTTGGTCATCTCTTGGTTTAATGAGTAGTGGATACCAACCCTATGGAGACAATAGAATTGAACATAAATGCGGCAAAATTTACCAAAGCACAGATCAAAAAACTGATTAAGAAAAATGACAAACTGAAGAAGGAGCTAGGAAATTAGAGAGAAAAAACATCTTCCTCCTCCACATTAGAGTTGTACTCCCCATGGCTTGAAAAATATAAGAGAGTGCTTGATGCATTGGCTGATGCAACCTACTGGAAGAATTGCCATTTGAAATCCCAAGGGAAATGCAAAGAATTGGAGAAAGAAGTGAAAACCATCAAATACAACATTGTATCTAAAATGATAAAAGAAAGGTTCAATAAAATGATGAAATGTGCTATTGAATATTGGGAAGTATTCGAATAGACACACATTGCATTGGTGGAGAATGAATGATTGCAGCCTAGAATGATGGAGAAAAAAAAGGAGCTCGTAGATAAGAATGCCATGAAAGGACAAATATTGCTGACATATAATAAGCTGGTAATCACATAAGGGATATCATAACAAGCTTAGGGAAGATTTCAACTTCTTTGATTCAATCCCACTCCTGACACTTCATTTTGGCATTGGAAATCCGCGAGAATATGATGATTGGAAGGAAGAGCTTGCTGGGCTTCTAACTATTGTGTTGCAAGAAATAAATGACGAGGTTATGGTTTTACAAAACACTCATAAGCAACTCAAAAAAATAATTTCTATGAAATATGATATGAAAGAGGTGATCTCTAATGTGGACACCTATGCTGAACAAGAGTACATCCATCACCTCTCTACAGTCAATCCATTTATTAGCCAAACTGTAGATGTGTCAAAATCATATCCAACGGGACAACCATCAGATTCAGAGGAAGAACGCCAACCGACAACATGATGAGCGACCTATCATGGATTAGAAACCTTAAATAGATCTTAGGTGGTTAGTGGTCATGGGCTTCTACTTGGAGATTAACGGATCGATGCATTCACCTGCGACATTGTTTTATTTATAATTTGAGCTATGTTTAGTTGTCAAACGACATGACTTTTTACAAGCGGTTTGTAGCTCGTTGCCTCTCATATATAAGAGAGATCAAGACCCCAATAGGAGATCAATGGATCATCGCATCATTTTTAATTAGACTTTAGAGTAGAAAATAGTAAGAAGATAGATAATAGATTGCACCAATTCGCCCATCCATCTCATATCATAAACTATTTTTATAATGCATATCATTTGAACTTTGAAGATCAATACAATGGAGAAGGTTACACATATTTACTGATTTTCTTTCAAGTGTTCAATTGTTGTGGAATCATATACTTATAAGTTATTAACTTATTTGGCTGTCTCCAAAGTGGTTGTTTATGTTATTCAAATTGAGTGTGTGGAAGTACATTTAATTTGTCAGTACATTGAATTTGAATTCTTCAGGAATAGGGGTTGTGACCATGGGGTTTTAGATTTATTTATGGACATGATCATTGATCAAGTAGTAATGTGGGCCACAAAATGGATCTTGTCACACAAATCTCTGCAATTTGTGCTAATCATAAATTCAAATGTAGTGTATTTTTGCAGTATGTGGGATGTGGGTGAGGTGTAAGTTGGTGGATACTGATTAGGATTTTTAGTCAAAACATAACAGAAGCTAACAGTTCAACATCCATAACTTAGAAGCTCTACCAAGAAGTAAATATAATGAGCTAATAGTTCAACATCCATAACTTGGAAGCTCTACCAAGAAGTAAATATAATGAGCTAACAGTTCATCACTAGTTCAAATGATAAAATAATAATATAGAATCCAGATAATTGAACATTATTGAAGTCTGAATTTGTGATTTTTAATTGAATTTCACATGAAGGAGTACATATTGGCATTGCAATGCAAAATCTTGCCAATTCCCAAAGACAAGTCTCCACAGAGCTGAGTTGGAACTTCGAAACTCATATTATCAAAGATTGAAAATAATAAATCAAGTCACTGTATCAAATTTTCTAGAAAATTCCACTCATCAGGTGGTGGAATTTCCATTTTCTCTAACTGATGTTGTTTGACTTGAATTTTTGTTAACATTTCATGATTGTAATTGGAAATGGAACCTGTCTTGAATTCTTCAGTCAATTTTGTATTCAAGGTTATCAATGTTATGATGGAATCCAAATAGTTCACATCTGGGTTCTAAGGAAACTAGTCCAACTCCAAATCAATCTTCCTTGCACCTTCCATCTTCTTTCTGAAACCATCCTTTCCAATGAATCGCTCATTTGTGTCAAAAGCCTCCGAAAAACCAAGCTCTGTGAAGTTCCTTACCTTTTCATCCACCACCTTCATCTTGTCTGCATCCAAATACAAATATTCCTTTGTTCCACACATTCTCGAACACTTTTCAATGATAGATGACAACTTCATTGAGGTTTCAATCTGATTAGTAATCCCTTTTGATTTTAGATCATTGTCACTGGCTTTGTAGACTGTTTGTAGAACTTGATTTGCAGATTTCTCTAATTCCAAGACCTTTTTGTTGTCCACTAAATATTTGTTGAGCTTCTTATAATGTTGTCTGGTAGCATCAATCAATTCAAACATGTCACACAAATGATCAAACCTTTGCATTATTTCATCCCAGATCTTTTGTTTCATATGCCTCACAATATCTCTACAAAATGCCGAAAACTTATTTTGAGAAGACTTAATTTCTTCTTTTGCTTCCGTCAGCTCTGTCTCCAATCTTTCATTTGTTTTCCTCTGTTTCTCCAATTTTTGTTCCCACTGTACATTTCCATTTGCAATGTTTAGTCTTAATTTTTCAGAAGTGGATTTTTCCTCATCATATTTCTTGTTTCTCTCATCTAGCCTTCACTTCAGGTCATTCACTTCTCTCTTGTTTGATTTATCCTCTTTGCTTGTTGATGTAGAGGCAAATTTTATTATTCTTTTTTCTAATTAATTGCTCTTGTTATCTGCTATTTTCCTCTTTGCTTTCTCACTTGCTAGGTCTATCGGCAACTTTTCTATTTGGGTCTGCAACCTTTTCTTCTCTCTATCTTGCTTTAGCAATGATGTGTACACCAATTCATTGTTCTACTTTGATACATTAATTTTGTTAGTATTTTTCAGGCCAGAAAAATCCAATTGAAAATTGGTTACCTGGTATTTAGATCGATCCATATGATTTGTTGGTTTGTCTTGAACTGTGGGAACAACAATTGTGTACTCCATGATTTATTTATTTGTGTCAAATGTGGGTAATACCATGGTTGTTGTAGGATCTGAAGTTACTGCAAACACACTCTCCATCAGTTGCTTCTTTTCTTTTTTATTCAAGTCTGATTTCTTTTTAAACTCTTCAATGAAATCATAACTTGGGGAGGCAAGAACAATGGAATGCTTGAATGGTGAAGGAATAGGAGTACTTGTAGTAGCTAATGATGTCGCACCCACACCAACTAGAATTGCAGGAGTGTCTGGAAATAACTCCTTTGTGGTACTGGTGGATCCACTGATAGTGTGACTTGGACCTATCAAAATCCTTTGCCTCTTTTGATTTCCTTGATAACCTGGTGTTTCTATGGTATCTTTTATTGTTTTCCTGTTAGTATTGTCTGTAATTTGTCGTTGTAGCACATGTTGATCACTACTAGCACTACTACCCATACCATCGCCACCAATGGCACTCCCAGTTGTACTAAGCTATCCACCAAGGGCATGTCCTAGTTATGATTGTATCTAACCATGAGGATGAGGATTAGAAGCTCTAACAAATTGAGTTTGACTTGTATGCCCTTGGTCTATATTTTCAGCTCCATGCCCAAGGCTAGATTTATCACCTATTTTTCTATGCTCAACAACTGGTATTGTCCAAGGGCCTTGTCTTGTGGACCCCAAAGGGCCTTGTCCTTTGGACCCCAAAGGACCACCTTCATAACCAATTTTTTCAAGTATGGTTGCTCTTGAAGTATATGTTGAAGCATATTCTTCTTTTGTGGCCTCACTTAAACTAGGTTTGTAATTGGCATGGATTTGTTCTTCTTCTTTCCTATCAATATCATCATTAGATTCATCATCAGATTCATCACTTACTTTTCTTCCACGTTGATCAAGATGCTCTATATTCCACAGTTTGCTAAACTCTTTATCTTCTTCGTTAGCTCCATACTCTGCAAGAGCTCTTGGATCACCTAGGTCCTTCTTCATAGACCAAAAGGTAGTAATTTTGGATCGTGACCAATTTTTATCTATAACTTCCTTCTCTAGAGAACATGGAATTTTTACTCTACTAGATGGTTTATCACTTTTTTCATAAAAACTGTTGTATGTCCTGCTTGTCTTTCAGTGCAATGCCATAATTTCTGCTGACAATTGTTCAAAAGAAATACCATTCTCAGCAACACTTCTCTCCATTGCTATTTTGACCTCATCCCAATAATCCTTGTTTCTCAAGTTTTCAAGCAAGGGTTTACTTTGATGTTGAATTCTATTTGCAACATTCCTATTGGCCACAATCATTGATTTAATGATGTCACATGGATCATACTGTCAGTGATAGATAGCATCAAAGTCAAAAAAATTCAAAAGATTATGTGCCACACTAAATAATTTTCTCTCGAAAGTGAACCCTCCACATGAAAAAGGTAAAGAAGGAAATAAGGTCTTCTTTTGTTGACTGAGAAAGTGTAGTTCATTAGCACTCAGCACCTACCTTACATATTCCAATGCAAAAACCCTTTTTGTCACATGTATTGGAAGTTTGTATGGCTGTACTCCCAATCCATAAAATCTTAGCATAGTATATTCTTCCATTAAGTACCAATCAACCAATTTTATTTCTTTTCCTAGTTGCATGCAGTTTCTACATGACATAGGCAATCTAGGCATTGGAGTATTTGTAATTACTTGATGCAATGGAGCCAAAAAGTAGTCTATAAAATGACTGTAGTTCCTTTGAGAATCATGCATCCTTATCTTAGTGGTCCATTCATATAGTAGAGCCATTTTATTTTCCTCTGCATTACTATAGGGCTGAATTTGAAGCTTGTTGGTCTGAAACATTCCTCTAAATTTGAATAGAAAAAGATAGCACAAGTAGATTGTGAACCTAAATGTCTTTGTGGAACCTGCTTAAATCATTAAAAAATGTTTATGCATGGATTCTACAATTGTTGAGTATAATTATATTTGACATGTTCATCAGCATAATGGATATTATATACCATTTCAAGGAGGCTTGCACCCACTTCCAAATTGCTATCCAGACCGGGGCAAAATGCTAGCATGGAAATAGTATCCTGAACCCATGGTTTAAAAATATCCAAATTATAAGGAGGCTTATGATCACCTTTCAATTTGTTTCTATCCTTAACTATTTTATTTAAGAAAACATTTTTTAGCCTTTCTACCACTGCTTCATAATCACTAGCAAGCTTTTCTAGGTCAATGTGGTGGTTTCCAAATTCTTCGGTTGCAAACCCCAACACTTGTACAAGTTCTACTGCATTAATGGATAACAATTCTTCTTGGTTATCTTTATTAACAATTGCTCTTTTCTTATCATCATAATTTTCGACACAGACCATGATAAATTCTGGGCAAGGGAAAACTTCATATAACATCATGTACCCTAATCCAGTTACCCACGGTGCACTGATACTATCAACTTGCATGTGCTTTGCAGCCTTATTCTGAGATGAAAATATAAGTTCTGAGGTATGCCTACCATAGATTTTAGGATCATAAATATCATGGTACCCATAGGTGAAACCTGGGGTTTTAAGCAATTCTGCATAATGCATTTTTTTATCGGACATTGCTCTAGTGGTACTGGTGGTAGACATGCTTATACAAATGCGAAGTTGTGAAATTTGAATTCCCTAATAAGTAATGCCTATTAGTCCTCCAAGTAATTTTAATGAATTATTGAGTCTCTAAATTCTAAACCCAAAATTCAAACTTTGACAAAATAAGATTTTAAGAAATGTCAAACGATGAAACGTAGCCGCAAGAATTCTTTCACTTACCCAGATTCTGAGTCTTGACTCTTGAAAACTAGAATGGCGTTGTTGGAAGTGGAACTGTGGAATCCAAAATAGGGTGGTGCATTGCAATGAGCAATCTGAAGATTGAAGACTTTAAAAATCACTGTACAATTTCAAAGTGCAAAGTGTTTTAAATGCTTTTTTTCTCATAATTGGAACATTAAAGTGAATGACACGTCTTAGGAGTTAGGTCTACAAGACTACAAGTTGAAAATTCTTAACCATTGATCTTTCTAAATCTAACGGTTATAGGGTGATTTCAGAGGTTTAAGTTGGGAAGCCCATCGCTCTGTGCATTTCATTACATAATGCAACTACAACCATACATCAAATGTTCATCCAACGGAACTGAAACTTGAGTAATTTATGATATTAACTTTAAAGTTTAAAAATAAACATTAATCACTTGACAGTTGACACTTAGCAATACAAAGTGCTTTAAATGCCTTGTTTCTCAAAATTGGAACATTAAAGTGAATGACACGTCTTAGGTCTACAAGTTGCAAATCCTTAACCATTGATCTTTCTAAATCTAACAGTTATAGGGTGATTCCAGAGGTTTAAGTTGGGAAGCCCATCGCTCTATGCATGTCATTACGGAATGCAACTACAACCATACATCAAATGTTCATCCAACAGTTGAAACTTGAGTAATTTATGATATTAACTTTAAAAATAAACATTAATCACTTGACAGTTGACAGTAGGCCTGGAATTTGATGGTCTATTTTAGAGTTAGACCGTATAGTACAGCTATAAAATTTCTTAGACCGTATAGTTTGACTTGCTATATTTTTATTAAACCGTAAAAAAATATTATATAGTATTTCAATTTATAATATATATCATTTTATAATTTTTATTATAAAAAGAAAATAAAATATAACTTTTTTGAATATTTTTAATATGAATTTAGAAACTTTTGACATTTTTATAGTAGCTATCATTTTTTATATTAATATAAGTGATTTATAATATTATTATAAAAATATATATTAATTTAGAATCTTTTCAAAATAAAACATAGTTATTTTTAATTTTTAGAATATATTTAACAAGATTTATTTTTAATATGATTTTAGAAATTTTTGTTAATTGTTAATTATAACAGTAGATTTTTATATTTATCACTAATAATTATCATTGTTTTCTATTTTTTCAAGATATTGCATTTATAAAAGATTTTATATAAAAATTCATAAATTAAATAATTTTTTTGATAAGCATTTAAATGACCAAACCATCATAAAATTTTCATATGACAGGTAGCTGGTAGGGGTGACCGTCGAATTCCAGTACTGGTTGATAGTGACACTTAGCAATACAAATTGCTTTAAATGCTTTGTTTGATTGTTTCTCAAAATTGGAACATTAAAGTGAATGACACTTCTTAGGTCTACAAGTTGTAAATTCTTAATCTTAACCATTGATCTTTCTAAATCTAACGATTATAGGGTGATTCCGGATGTTTAAGTTGGGAAGCCCATCGCTCTGTGCATTTCATTACAGAATGCAACTACAACCATACATCAAATGTTCATCCAACGGTTGAAACTTGAGTAATTTATGATATTAACTTTAAAGTTTAAAAATAAACACTAATCACTTGATAGTTGACACTTAGCAGTACAAAGTGCTTTAAGTGCCTTGTTTCTTGAAATTGGAACATTAAAGTGAATGACACGTCTTAGGTCTACAAGTTGCAAATTCTTAATCTTAATCGTTGATCTTTCTAAATCTAACAGTTATAGGGTGATTCCAGAGGTTTAAGTTGGGAATCCCATCGCTCTATTCATTTCATTACAAAATGCAACTACAACCATACATCAAATGTTCATCCAACGGTTGAAACTTGAGTAATTTATGATATTAACTTAAAAAAATTAACATGACACTTGTGTTTTAAAGTTGTTTTAACTTTTGCGCGTTAGGATTGTCATCAAGGTGAAGGGGCCGGTGTTTTAACATTGCAAAGGAATTATTATAGCCTACATATTACATAATGCAAATCATAGAAATTTGTGTGACAAGATCCATATTATAGCCTACATAATTACATTGCATCCATAAACATATTTGAAATCTTGTATGTGTAGTCCTTCCCCCAATCCTAACAAAAAACAATACCATAGGCATCGGCCTAACAATGCTTTATCGGTGGAACACCCATCACAACCCTACCGATGTCCCGAAGGCGAAGACTCATAACTAAGGTGTGGTCCCTGATATACCGATAGAGTCAACAAGTTACAAAAGTAAGCACATCGTTGTAACACATAAACATCGGTGGAACGAATGATTGCTTTCCCTCGATGGCCTGATATAACCATGAATTATCAAGTGTATATTGCATAAAGTATATTACTTAATTTCTCAAAAGAAAAAAATTGATTTGAATATATTAAATTATTAATAGACACTGAAGTTCGAACTCAGAAAACAACTCTTTAATCTTAAGCGTAAATGAATAACAAATATTTAAGAATAACACAACACAACCATTTATTTTATTGCAACTAAATTTCAATGTCACATTATTACATTATACATATCTTTTTACAGACAAGTAGCACTGTAGATCTTGTTTTGTATAAATAACATATGTCAGTGTGTTACTTTAGTACTTTACGTAGAGAAAATTTAATAATTTATTCCAAGTTGTTGCTCATTACAATGGATTACAAATTGATTCCAATTTCCAAGCTTCTGCTGCTGAAAACTTACTACAAATGTAACTCTAAAAATAAATGCATGATTCCAAGCTTTTGCTGGTGACAATGTAATACAAATGTGGCTCTGAAAACAAATTCATGATTCCAAGATTCTGCTGGTGGATTTACCAACCATGCTGGGGAAAGGGGGTACTAGTCAATCCCGGGGAAATGGGAGCTGTGAAGATACAAAATGTACTTATCCCCTTCAAGAATCAAAGTCATACAAAGTAAAAAAAGATGTAATACAAATGTCTCTTTGAAAATAAATGCATGGAGGTTTCCTGGCCAACCATGATGGGGAAATGGGAGCTGTTAGAATACAAGAGGAGAAGCAAATCTGCTCCCATATTTTGCACGCAACTTCCATGCACTAGTATAGCACTTACCTCCATCAGAGCTCCACATCCTAGTTCAAAAACTGTCTGAGAAGTCACATTAACCAAATCAACTTCTTTCCAATTCCACCTATTATGAACTTGAAGGAAATTTGTCTCTTATTGATTACTCTGTAACTACATAACTGTAGGTAGGAGAGTTTACAGTATCCCTAATACTGCATCATCTTCTTTGTGAATCCTTATTAACCCTAGAAAATAAAATCTCTTATGGTACTATCCACTATTCACTGAATCACTATCCCTATTTATGGGCCACCAGTGCCGCTATTGGCCTATTTAATTTGATTGACGTCTGGCTACATGCCAAATGTACTTCAAACTGACAAGCTGTCAAAATCATTGATTCACCACTACCAATGCCACTCAAAGCTCAAACGATATGAAATCATTACAAATCTTGTTTCATTAAAGCTATGAGTTGTCCAAGAAATTGCTTCGGATGTTCATATCACATATGGCATTAATCGCTGCCAGTTCCATTGCCACTGCCAACCACACTTTCTTCAAAAAGATTGAGAATTTCAATTAAATGAAATGTACAACATTGAGGTTTGAGGCATTGAAAAGAGTGAATGAGCGATGAGAGATGGGCCTTTATCTCGCCACATGTCTGCATCTAACGGTTAGTGTGTTATTTCAGAGGTTTCAATTCACAAGTCTAATGCTTCAGAGATTTACTTTCAAACTGCAACTCTTTTTTCTTGTTGGTGTACAGATTTGTCACTTTAACCCTGAAAGTAGATGCAAAATATTTTAAAACAAATGACACAAAGTCCATTTTTTTGACAATCAATAAATAAAAGCAATATTTTCTCTTTTAACAAATGAATTAATCTGAACACAAAGTCTCATAGATGAAAAAATAAGCATTCTGAATCTGACCTAACACTAACAAATAAACATTGAACAATTATCATGAAGAAACACAATTCATTCATAATTAAAAGGAAGCATTGATAAATACACAGATTTAGAAATATATTCTTTTATCTTTCTAATTCCAAAAATGTGGTTTCACAGAGCTATCACCCCACACCCTGTACAATCAAAATTCAAAAAGCGCTCAAAAGCTGAAACTACGCCCCCTTATCATTACATGTCACAAATTCATAATTCACAAAAGGATTCATGTATGTTGTTGAACCGCTAGAGGTTTCGGGACTCTGTACAGTTCCAACTGCATTTCCATAACTAAATTATGAAATTTAGCACGTTCTTCTTCTTCTAAAACAAAAATTACCTTGTTGTACTCGACATAGCTGGTTTTCTCTTTCCACGCCACTGAACCCCTCTTCTTCAGGCCAATTCAAATTTGGTTGCATGACGGCCACAATTTCATCTTCCCATACCCTAATATTGGCTAGAAGTACCATTTTGAGGAAACTCTGAGTATGGAGTTCAAAATGCTGCCACCTTTCCTCGTATGCAGACTCACTTAACTTTAACAATAGGAAGTGACAATCTGCTACTAAATCCGTTTCTCCAAACTCCTTAATACCTTATTTAAGATCTACCCTTTTGAAGGATTTAAAATATTACGTTAAATCTATCCAGTTGGTGTTTGAGAAGACATCCCTTAATGGCATCGTACAATTCATTAAATGAGTTGTCACTTCAAAAGTTGTGCATCCCGCCGAGGTCGCCCAATCGCTAAGAAACAAAAATTTATAACCATTTGTATAGTAATAAAATCTCAACCATTGATTTCTAGAAATCTAATGGTTCTAGTGATATTCTGGAGGTTTCAAATCGCAAGTCTAGTGCTTTAGAGATTTACTTCCAGAATGCAACTACAATTGTCCATCGAACATTCATCAAACAACCCATATGATTTTTATTTTGCCACTGGATTTTTTTATTATTTTGAGATTCATTTTAATTCGCCTATGAAAATATATTTTTTGCTTTGGAAAAAGGTTTTAATCGCCAATGAAAAAAAAATATGGTTTGAAAAACGGTTTTATTCGATTAAAAAAAATTGCAATTCGCCATGATTTTCCACAGACTTCCAGGGATTATAAAAGATTCGCCAATGGAGATTATTTTTTTTCCCGAAAAACGAAAAAAATCGCTAATAAAATTAATATTTTTCATTGAGAAGTATGCATGATTCGCCAAGATTTTACACCTGCATCGAGGGGGGGGTTTCTTAAAGTTATCCCTAGTGTGCAACTATCAATTTTTTAGCCCCATGACCATATCATGTTTATCAAAATTAGTTCAAGAGTAATAATTGAATGTTAAGCTATACCTGAATTATAACTAAACATATAAACTAATTATAATGATGAGATTTGCATACCTGTGCTTTGATTACTTTTCAATTTTGTGCCCATTTTGAGAGAATGACTTGTGTAATTAATTATCCAAAAATAACAATCTAATGTGATATTGGAACCTTATCTTATTCTTCACCTATTCACATTTACACACATTCCCACATATCCAACTACAACTTATGTTGGCTATCATTCTTATATGCCCTAAAAATGGTTCTTTGTAGCACTCTATGGTACTCTATTAATCATTGATTTGAGAAATTTCATGTTAGGGCCTTATCCTTTTTCCTCTACCAAATTTCATTGATTTAGGCCCCTATAACTTATAAGTGCTCCTATGTAAAATATTTGATCTTATTTGTTAAGCTTTAGTGTTGTAGTCATGACAACCTTTTATATTAATACCTAAGTTATGTGTATTTATCTTTGATTTATCTATTTATCTCTTGACTTGTAATTTCCTAGGGAACACCTTAAATGTGATCTCTTTGTGTACAAGTGACTAGTTATCAACATTTTATATTAGCAAACTAGTGCTATCTAGTCACAAGTGTGTTTTTATGTCTCTATGACATTTATCAAAAGAAGCATTAGATTTCACTTTGGCTTCTCCAATTTGGTTACTTTACTAAGTATATGATGTGAAAAATTTCATTGGATTCTCATGCTAAGGTTTACATATTTGTTTAATTAAAGAATATGTTTGTGGGCACCTATGTGAGCCTACATCTTGAGGAGCCAAATACTATTTACCAAATTGCTCAATCATTAGCATTTGTTTCAAGCCTAGTTTTATTCAATAGAAGTATTTTTTAAGGTGGTGGAAGGTGGGCTATAGGTTCTATTATGACTGGAAATGGTAAAATGACACACCTAAGAGCTTACAAATTCACCAAAAGTGTTTTAACCCAAGTCATTGATCTATGTGGATCTTTAGGTTTTTGAATAGTTGCACATGCCCAATGGTGGTAAAAGGCTTGTGTCAACCATGTGGAAGTGTTATGGTCCATGGTGTCAAGGATGAATTGGATGAAAAATTCATAGGTGAATTGAAGGTGACTATGTGTGGTAATGTTGCAGGCATGGTGGGTTTATTAGCAATCAAAATTTTTGCTCCAATCTCCTAGATACAACACTCAAAACTAAGATAAGGGGAATAAGACTATTTTAGATAAAGAGATAAAATGCATCCTCAAAGAATGGATAGTTAGCACCAATTATTAGGGGAGGGTTTAGGCTCTATGAAATCTAAGAGGGTAATCTAATTTTTGTTTGAGATTAGAGAACAATTTTGTCTATAGGCAAAGTTGTGGCTAAGTTAGTGGTTCAAATAATTTTAGTGCCAATGAAAATATTGAGTTGCAGAAGTTTTTGTTATATAATCATTTACACCTATTGGTCTCTTTTGTATAAAAGGATAACCATAATCATTTACACCTATCTATCCCATTAAAAATGCCGCATTTTCAAAATGACTTTCACAATCTGCATAAGGATAGTATAATAAATCAAAAACAAAAAATATATATAATTCAAGACGTAAAATTTCTCTAGTCTATGATAATAGTTTAATTTTTTTTTATAGATTACATTATACATTTTTTTTCTTCGTTAATATTTTAGATGACATTGAGATGACAAAAGAAGATAAAAGAGAAAATGATATATCATTAAACGTGATTTAGAACTTCAATAATTTTTTTTTACATAATCCAAAAATATTTTCAAAAAAATATATAATTCACTAAACTAACACCCAAATTAATAAACCAACTTACATCATAATCTTGAGAGGTCAGCAATTTGTAAACAAATGAATAAAAAATCCAATTCTTTGAACCAACTCAACTCATAATTTCATAGTAAAAATAAAATGAAATCAGCAAGTTTTATGCTTATATCTAATTTAGGGGAAAAAAAGCTCTTAAACATTCTAAATGAATTGAAAGTGCTTTGAATTTTTAAAATAATTATTGAAAACGATATTTTATAGAATTTTGGAAATGATATTTTAGATGCTTATACATTTCTAGATAGAACAATGAATATATATGTTCATGCTAGTATTGTTCTTTAATCTAGTCAGTCAACCCTTGATTTATCTCTCAATATAATCTCAAACATTGATCAATTATTTAATTCAAACATTGATCAATTGCCAAATAATTGATATTAAGAGAAAATATATTCTGGCTCTTATTCTCATTTCCATAACACTTGAAAGAGCATTTCCTAAATTTATTCAAGATTCTATTGATGTCTCTTTAAATCTAGATATGCCTTTCTTGTTGTATTTTTGGCTACAAATCTTCAATGGTTCTATGGACAAGAAGTCTTTTTGTACTCTATATTATGCATGTCTTCAACCTTTATATTTTTTTAATTTTTAGAGGCCAAGGCTATCACAAAGTTAATATTGTAGATAGATTACAATGTTTTAGGAATCCGTGTATAAAAAATTAGTCAATTGACAAATGCAAGTATCGTAAACATTAATTTTGTAGACCACTCTCTCTTAGGTCACTTGATGTTCTCCTTGAAATTCCATTTATTCAGTTGTGATTAAAAAGGTGATAATTCATTTCTCTAATCTTCAACAACTTCATATACCATATGTGAAATGTTGCTTTCTTCCAAGTATAGTGGGAATTATATTTTTATTTTCTTTTAGTAATTTTTTTCCACACCATCATATTTATGGATGGTTTGGATTTTACTTATATTCATATTAATAGCTTTTAAGTGGTCATAGGAAAGTGGAAGCAAGAAGATGAGTGTAAGGTTCATTCCCTTTAACTACGAATTGTTTATCAAGGAACACTCAAATTGTCTTGTTTTAAGAAGCCAAGAGTATTTTAAAAGTTAAAGTTGCATATTTTTGTTTTGTTTTAGAAAAAATAAATTTAGAAACAAAGTAAGGGCATGACAAAGTATGAATAATATTAACATATGTTTATTCATATATGAAGATACATAAGTAAACAACATAGGTCATTATAAAAATCATTGTCCCATGATTAGTTAGTGAGTTAATGTATACACCCGATTTACTAGACACCTTAGACATATACAATTCATTTTAAAAAATGGCGATTCTATAAGGTTACAAGCGCAGGCTTGTAAAAACCTATATTTTAGAATGTGAACCTAAAAATATCAAGCTAAACTAGTGTACAAAGGTTACATTTATACAATGGCCATCAATTAGGCCTACAACTATAAGGTTGATAAATGCCATGCATGTATGGTACAGTTTAAATATTGGTGAATGGGTGATAGATATAAAACTCGTATGGTTCTAGTTGGATCATTGTATGATGTGTTTGTGCATGTAATCATGTGTCTACATAATATGGTGTTGAACTAAATATGTTGAAGTAAATGCATATATAGGTCACACATAATACAAAAATATTAGAAGAGTTTAGAATATTATTGTCAAACTCTTGAGAAATAACATGTTTTGATTAAAGAATGCATGCTAGTGTAGTGTGAATAATCATTGTGTAAATTTATCTTTCACTATCTTAATGCAAAGCTTCTTAAAAATTATTAAGGTCTCTCAACCTTGCTCTCAATTTTGAAAATGTAAAAAATATATTTTTTAGGCTATAGAACATAAAACTTAATTTTTTGACTATAGAGGTTGTTTCAAGCATTGAAAATAATTTTAGGTTGTTTAGCATTGCTTCTAGGGACGTCTAGTATAAAGATCTTACTAGAATTAGTGTGTACAAGAAATTGAGTCCATTTTTTGACCAAAAAGTGGAAGTGTTTTCCTTGATTTTTTTAAAATTTGTCACATTTGACCTTAAAATTTGAAGCACTTAGAGATGGAATCTTAAAAAAAATTAATCATAAAATGTAGTACTTGGAGTCTAGTTTCCAAATGGGTAAAAGTACAAACCTGTGTCACACTTTATAAAGGAATCAACCAACATGAGAAAAAGTTCTCAACTTCAACCACATAAAAATGGTATTTACGTTTTGAATTTCAAAATGATGTAAACTAATAAAATGTAGAACTTTTGTTGAATTTTATTCTTGTAATTTTTCAAAATTTAAAAAAAAAAATTATATTTTTTTATCAATTTAAAAGTATGTTTTGTTATGCTAAAAATTTCAAGAAAAAGTGATGTTCAATTCACGTGGGCATCATATATTTTCCAATTTGTTTTATGATAATTTACTATATTTTATTTTATTTCAATTGAGCCTCTTTTTGACTTTGAACAACCTACTTGCAATATTTTAAAATATTTATATACTAAAACTAATCAAGATATATATATATATATATATATATATATATATATATATATATATATATATATATATATATATTTGGATTCAGTGAGCTCTACAAAAATGTATTTTTATTTTTCATTTTAAATAATTTTGATTGAAAAAATATTCAGTAGAAGTTGAAAATTTGAGAAAATGGTGAATTTGCTGCCATGTGGATATATTCGGCCAAATCCTAATCAGTCAAATACCATCCGGCTGAACAATATTCTACCAAATACTGTTCAGTTGGATCCTATTAAGTCGAAACACTAATTTTTTCAAAAATAAATAAATTATTGTTTCCATTTTCATCCAATTTTTAATGAAACATAGAAAGACTGACTTTCTAATTTTTTGAATTTGTTTTTTAGATTTCTCCCATTTTTTCATCCAATTTTTATTGAAATAACTATTTAAGTAAGCTTTTATTAGTCCTTTTTTTAGTTTTTTTCCATTTTTTAATGAATATTTCTTTTTTTTTTAAAAGATAAACTTTTATGATTTTCTTTTTCCTCTTAAATCACTAAGAATTTAATACTAAATAATTGAGTGCGGATGTGTTATGCCGACAAGTGAATCCCCATAAACCCTGTAGAGTGTAACCTCTACAGATTGGGAATCCTCCTTATTGGAGCTAATATTGCCACATGTCTAACCACTCGAACGGATGCCCTTACTAGACACCTCTTATTGTAGTTGCCAAAATCCCTCTATTTGCTAGTGCAAGAGGTCGGACCTTTGAAGCCCTCCCACATACTTGCGGTTCTTAGTAGAGATGAAGAGTTTGTCATGGGAGATTCATGAGAACTCGAAGCTTGGTTGACCCGAGAAGTGAGTTTCATGTAAGGGGGAGCCAGTGTGGCCAAGCTTCTAAGTCATCTATTAAGAATAAATGCAACTGGAGAAATCCAAGTGGGAACTCAACGAATACTGTCCTTGCCAACCCTAGGATTGTGCATGATGTTTTCATCTTGAATCAAGAAAAAAAATAAAAATGGTATGTCTACTATGTCTTGTGTGTGTGTTCAAAAATAAATCTCAAACAAACATCACACTTAGTAATTTACAACATTTCAAACTTTGCAAACCCCAAAAGGTCAAACAACCAAAACATCCAACATGAACCTATCACTAAAATCTCTTGTGGGCATCATCCTTCAGTTCTCTTGCATTCCACCTAGTCCTTGCATATCCTCCACACTTGCATATCCATTATTTCTCAAATAAACCTTTAGCTTGCACTTAGACTACTCTTCCTAGGTCTTGAAATCAAACCATTGGCTATCTATCACCCGCATCACTTGAGGTTCATCATCCTTAAGTTAGGGGATATACAATTATCCTTGAGTAGGGAAATCCTTTTGGATTCCATCATAACCAAATTTTGACCTTGTGTCTATCCATCATAACACATTTAAAGCTTTTACATTATAACCAACTTTGGACCTAGAGTTTCCTTATAGCTCTTGCATTCTTAGCTTGTCATATCATACCATACCATTTTCATATCCAATCTTAGAATCATATCCTTTTATTGCTTCCTAGTCTTAGGTCTCATATATTATCTTACCTTAGATTGAAGATCATAACAATCACGTATGACCCCTAGATCAAGAAAAGCTGAGCACAATGAATGATAAGGCCAAATATCCTATCAACTACGATTGAATCCACTTTTATCAAATCGGGCTTTCTCACAGAGGAGAAGATTCCAAACAAAAGTTTCCACATACATTTTTTTTCACAGTAAAAAATAGTCATACCTCCATGATATTAGGGGACACTTTATCCATTACAAACATCAAAAAGTTTGAATGCACATTATTTTTGTATGCAGGTGAATTCAAACCTGAGCAATTTGTGATGGGGAATAAAAATACAAGAACAAGGTTGTATGATCAAAAAAGAGATAGTAGAAATGTGGATGAAGGAACATATTTTGAAGAACCCATGGAAATCGTTGATGACCAAAGAGTAAAGGTACTAGGACAAACTGGAGGTGGTCATAGAAATATTTTCCTTGGTATGGAAAATCTTATAGAGATGGATGAGGAATCCCTTTTTAATAATATTTCATTTGAAGATATGTTATCTGAAAGCACAGTAAAATTACACAGTAAAATAATATGGGATGAATATTTTGAAGAAAAGTCTATAGTTGGAAGAGAACAGTTATTTGCAAAATTATTTAGGAGGAAAGGAATGACCCCTATTTTGGAGTTGTTAGGGGTTGACAATAATAAAATTTCATCATGATCATTAAAGAAAACAATAGTTGAAAAACTTCAAGAAGCACTGAATTCTATTGAAAACAAGAGTCGAGTTGTTTATTTAAGTGTTGCATGTAGAGCATTGATGACAGTAATTTCTAGTAAGAAATTATCACATAGAAGACAAGTTAAAGCAGTTTCTGAATTACTAAATTTTTCTAGGAGAATTGTTCAAAGATATATCAAAAAGAGAAATAGATTGGATGAAAATCTTGAGAATAACTGGGTAAATATTTGTAGGGTTCCTCGAAAAGATAAAATCTCAGAAGATGTAAAGGAACGGGTGATTGAATATTGGACCAACCACTCTCGTGTTTCTTCTAATAGAAGGAACACTATACAAATAAAAGGTGCAAATGGTAAAAAAATTTCATATCCGAAACATTTTATAGATACAACTCAAAGTGAGCTTTTTGAAGCATTCAAACAAGAATTTTTAGATGTGAAGATTTGTCAAAGGATGTTTGAGAGACTACGACCAAGTTTTGTACGTATAAATAAGATACATGAGACTTGCTGTCAAAATCATGTTGAATTTCATCTACACCTTCATACATATAGAAAAGCTATGGTAGTGATCAATCCAAATATAGTCATTCCTGGAAGTACAACACAATTTGTGAAGTCTCTTCTATGCGAAAATCCAGAAGATTCAGATGAATTGAAAGTGCAGTGTATAAAAAATATACGTGATGAAAGTGGAAATTTGAAGAATCTTTTACAGGTTGACAATATTGATCATTCAATGTAAGTTGTGTGGAAGAGATTGAATATGAGAAATATTCAACAAATTCAGGAGTTGAGACTAGAAAAATTGTTCTCAAAGAGAGTGAGTTGTCTTACAATGAGTTTATGAACAAATATTGCAATATCATATATCCACATATTCAACATTGTCATGGTGCTAGATGGCAAGCTAAGCAATTTTGTGACTCAAAGAATTGCTTTCTAGCGGGTAGTATTCTCTCTATTGTTGATTTCTCTGAGAACTATACATTTAGTCCTCAAACTGAGATCCAAAGTCAATATTATCATTCAGAGCAAGTTGCAATATTTGTACAATTTTGTTATAGGCATGCCAAAGAACATCTGGATGGTCTACAAAGTATCAAAGATGAATGAATTATCATCAAAGAGGTTCACTTTTATATCAGTGATGATATAGTTCATGATAGAAGCTATGTAGCCCATTGTTTTGCAATGTTTTTTGAAGACACGAGATGACATCAAATAGATGCTTCATAACATTGGATATGGTCTGATGGATGTGCTAGTAAGTGTTGATTTTTTTTATAAATTTTATGTTTATTTGTTTACATAACTTGTTTAGACTTAATTAGTTGTACACATATAGTTTATTTTTACTATCTTTGTTTTAAATGAAATTGGTTGTAATGCCATGGGACAATTTAAGTCTGCAAAATCTTTTAATTGGTTAAGCAAACAACAAATTAGACGTGGCATAAATTTTTTGTGGAATTTCTATGAGTGGACATGGAAAAGGAGAGCATGTGTAAAGTGTGCACTTCGCCAACATGAACTTGAAGGTAACACCATATGGATTTTTAGAAAAAACCTAATTATGTTTTTTTAACTACAAAACCTCTTAACTTGACATTTCACCAACATGAACTTGTAGGTAATGCCATAAAGAATGCACATGAAATTTTTGAATGGTGCAAAATTTATTTTGTTGCTCGTGACTCAATATAAAACACACAATATTTTTGGGAAGTTAAAGGTACATAAATGAATTTGTTTTATGAATTTCAATGTGTACATGAATTGAATTTTCAATTTTATATACTTTTTAATTGGATGTTTGAAATTTACAAATATTGATCAATCAACTCTTACTAATTTTCAAAAAATTAGTGGTATTAGAAGTTTGCATAAAATCATGACAGTAGGACATAGTAGGTCTCCAGTAATTCAAGTGAGAGAAAAATCATGTTTTATGTTGATTGCATTGAGAACAATGCAAATAGTCTACAATGTGAGAATATTAGAGATGGGTATGTTTCACAATGGGAAACAAAACAATTAGTGGACACATCAAACCCTTTTGAAGATAATGACATTGTAGATATCTATGATCCTTTGTATTCAGCCGATTACGAATGTGTATCGGATTTAGTTGTTACAGGTAAATTTTAAATTTCTAAATTGAATTTTAGTTCTTACAATTGATTTATATTCTACCTAAGTTGTGTATGGTTTACTGCATGGTGTGTACAAGAGATATTTTTGTTGTTCTTGTAGATCTTGGCAATACAGAAGGTGTAGATTACTATCTACTAAGATGTATGCAACCAAAATGCAAATTGTCAGAATCAATGACAGATGGTGATGGACAAGAGTATCCTACTGGATCAGTGGTTGTTGAAGGCACATACTATCAACAAACAAAGATAGATTAAAATGGCATTATATTTATTGATTATATGCCAGGTCAAAAGGTTTTACATTATAATCATTTAGTTATAGCAACAAGATTAAATCTTAAAACTTTACCAAAAAAAGGGCATCCCAAACAAAGGTGGAGGTTGCCTGTTGAAGACCATGAAAAGATTTTAGAGATAATAAAAGATGGAGAGGATCCAGATTATATGTACCAAGAACTTTAAGATATTTTTGTACATATATATTTTCTATGACAATATATACATGTAACATTTGGGGATGAGGTCCCCTGCTTGTGACCTCACCGGTTCATAGCTCTGAGTCAAAAGCATTTACCTCTTGAATAAAATAAATAAATTTGGACCTAAATTTGAAAATCTTTTTATTTTATGTTGAATTCAAATAATTTCATTCAATAGTAGCCCATGAAGCTTTCTTTTTTGTGATCTTATTTGCCTAAAAAGCTTTCTTACAATGATCTTATTTGTGATCTTATTTTCCTATAAATCTTTCTTAAGGTCAGCTTAACCTCGTGTTTGTGGATATCTTTGGTGCATAATTATAACATATAATTTTTATCTTAAGGTCCCTTCCTACATTGGATTGTGAATCACAAACACATACTTGTTAGCATCAAAATGTTCATGTAACATCATAGTATCGGAGATAGAATATAAAAATTTATAAATAACTTTCTCATTTTCAAGTGAATTAAATATTTATTGTAAATCTAAATATGAAATTTAAGTTTTGGTTAAAAATAAATATTTAATGGGTAAAAGCAAGAAGTTGGGTCCACAAAGAGGGGAAATTTCGGCCAGAACAAAATCTCACAGAAAACGCGTACGTGTTATTAAAAAATGCATATGCGTTATGCATCAGGTACCCGAGCCTAGAAAAATGTGAAATGTGTATGCATTTTAAAATGGATACACATTTCTAAAAAGCATAAATATTTTTTTAAATAATCAAATAAATAAAGAGCACATGTGGTTTGTAACGCATACACGTTTTTAAAAACACATAGGTGTTATTAAAAACTTGAATTTTGAACCCACATGTAGCCTTGGTTTTAGGCTTAGGAAAGGCTTGACAATCCAACCCTTAGCCTTTGACCTACAACTAAAAAACTAAGGCAGACTGAAGAAGAATGTCTAACTTTGGCAATATGGCTAATGAACTTTTTTTCTAAATCAATCTATAAAATTAAAACCCATTAGAGAACACAATGTCTAGTTTCCAAATATATAATATTTATTAATATTGGATTATATATGTTATTTTTTAATTAATTTCTAAGCAAACTAGTCCTTAAACTTACAATATTAGGCTTTTTTTGTTTTTGAATAACTTTTTTTTGGTTTAGTTTCTTGTAATTTTTTTTATATGGAATCAATATTCAAGAAATTCTCTACACAATGAAAAAATAATTCAAAAAATGTCTAGTTTAGGTCCAATTATGTTGTCCGTATAGGTTGATTTTTAAAAACAACAATTGAGGCCAATAAAAATTCAATAAAAAAAAAATTACAAAAAAATTTCTCATCAATCTTCATGTTGTTAGCTTTCTTTCCCCAAAAATAATTATAAAAATACTTTTATTTGGGTCAAAAAGTGGTGTATGTACATGTGCATGGTATGGTAAAAAAAATAGGGACTTTTAAAAAGTGGTTTTTGTACATCCCTATCAAAATTTAATTTCTATCATCTGGATATTTGAATAAATTAAATATTTGGAAACTAGATTCAAAATTATAAATTTCATATTAATGACATTTTTTAAGATTCATTGTGCAAGTGCTTCAAATTTTCAGTCCAAGTGTGACAAACTCTGAAAATCAACAAAACCACTTCCACTTTTTGAGCTTTTTGTGGACCAAACTTCTTGCATCAACCCTATTATTAAGCTCAAGCACCTTAGTTAAAATGGAATTTTACTTGATTTAGTAAAGTAAAAATGAATTTATGAAATATGGTATACATTTATCACTATTTAAGTTTTAATTAGACCAACTATAAGAGACCTTTAGTTATGTGTCTAGATTTAATCCAATAGCATAACCCTATTATATAATCACCATCACATAATCTTCATATAAGAGCACTAATTACACCTACAAACCTCTTCCATGTGGGTATTATTAGTTATTCAAAGATAATATTTCAAGTCCACTATGTAATCCCCCTCTAATAATAACCTTCTACCAAAAGTCTAGTCTTGTAATTTTTTAACTTACCATCTACATTGAATTTATATAGAACACTCATTTACAACCTATGAGATTTATTCCTTAATTTAATTCAACTAGATCTCAAGCCTTGCATTTAGGCAAGGTCATCATCTCCTTTATCATGGAATCTATCCAATACTTTTTCTCATTTAAAGAGAGATTCTTTCACAAATATAAGTTCATCACTAAAATTAGTTAAATTAAATGTGTACACAATACAAAAATTGGAGAGATATACCTTTCAAATTTTTTATGTTCTCTTGTGGACCTTCTTAAAGGCAGTAAAGATAGAGACTCTCATTTTATTCTTCTAAATTTTCCTATAATTTTTTCGTCATCTTTGGCTCTTTATCCAACCTATTCATTTCCCTATGCATCTTCACCTTAACTTGATATCAAATTGTATTGTGTCCTTCTCTTATATTTATTCTTGATCTCAAATCTTTTATTTTTTTCCTTATGAGTTTCCACAAGCACCTTAAATTCCTTATGCTTAAAACACTTGCTTATGAAACACACATTCTCACCTATATATTTATTCTTCAATGTTTTTTATCCTTTCTCATCTAGATGCATATCAATTAATTCATTTGCCTAATCAAAAGTCATGGTATAGTTAGATTAAGTAGTACAATCCAATCCAAATAAATTACCATGCCTAATACCCAATTAAATTACTATCCAATTATGTTTGCAAAATTATTCAAATTATTTAGATAAATATACCCCCATATTATTTGATCTCAAATCTTGTATTTTTTTCCTTATGAGTTTCCACAAGCACCTTAAATTTCTTATGCTTAAAACATTTTCTTATGAAACACACATTCTCACCTATATATTTATTCTTCAATTATTTTTATTCTTTCTCACCTAGATGCATATCAACTAATTCATTTACATGATCAAAAGTCATGGTATAGTTACATTAAGTAGTAGCATCCGATTTAAATAAATTAACATGCCTAATATCCAATTAAATTACAATCCAATTATGTTTGCAAAATTATTCAAATTATTTAGATAAATATACCCCCATATTATTTGATCTCAAATCTTGTATTTTTTTCCTTATGAGTTTCCACAAGCACCTTAAATTCCTTATGCTTAAAACACTTGTTTATGAAACACACATTCTCACCTATATATTTATTCTTCAATATTTTTTATCCTTTCTCACCTAGATGCATATCAACTAATTCATTTACATGATCAAAAGTCATGGTATAGTTACATTAAGTAGTACCATCCAATCTAAATAAATTACCATGCCTAATACCCAATTAAATTACAATTCAATTATGTTAGCAAAATTATTTAAATTATTTGGATAAACATGCCCCTTTATTATTTGATCTCAAATCTTGCATTTTTCCTTATGAGTTTCCACAAGCACCTTATATTCCATTTTGATTAAAACTTCATTTTTGTGCGTAAGAAAATAAACCAAATATTTTCTTAAAAAATCACCAATGACAAGTGATGGCATAATATAGATGGTTTCTAAGATATACGAATTAAATCTAAGATCCATTTTGCTATATGAGAATTTAACTTTATTTTGCTTATCAAAAGTCATGGTATAGTTAGATTAAGTAGTATCATCCAATCCAAATAAATTACCATGCCTAATACCCTTTTCTAAAACTAGATCTCCCCTAACCAATTTTTAACCATGATTATCATAAATAATATGGACAATATTATTATTCATCTTAAAATTTAAAATATGATTTTTGTGTAATACCCCTCCGTTTTGCTTCTTGTTTGGTTTGCGTTATGTGATGTTTGGTTGCAGTTACTCTGATACTGGATACATTTTGTTATGATGTTTTGATCGCTATTATTGAGCGACAACTATTATTGTGGGATGTAGTTATTTGATTATTGTTTCACATGCATTATGGATTAATGATGTTATAGAGTTAACATGAGATGTTATTATGAGATTACTAAATTATGATGGAAGTGTCAGTTTCGATGAGTGTATTGGTGAAGAGGATGGTTTTGCATCACTCATCTGTAATTTCTTCTTCACGGTGTGTATTATATGCGGGATATATTATATGATGTTGTTCACTTGGTTGCAGGATTGCAGGTACATGACATCGACTCCACCTGGCTTCACAGGTTTGAGCATGTCGATCCAACGATTAAGTTGAACGGGAGATAGTAGCTAGGTAACATGTGTCAAGTTTACACCCTAGCCTTAGTGTGTCGTCAGTTGTGTGTGTCGAGTTATTGTCTATCTTGTTTTGATGTTATTTAATTCTGAAACATTCTTGATTTGGAAATAGATATTTAGAATAATTGCATTTAAATCATGTTGATGGTTATTTAATTTAAATAATGCAATGTGGATAAAAGTTTATATTTAAATTAATTAATTATATTTAATTATTTAATTAATTAAATTTAATCCAAGGGGTTGAATTTAGTTATTAAATAATTAAATTAATTAATTAAACGTGATGCAAGAGAATGAAATGAAATAAAAGAATTAAAATTAAATTTGGAATTTAATTTCAACGTGTGGGAATTAAATTAGAAATTGTAATTAAATGTTTATTTGGGAAATTAGTTGCAACTTTGGAAATTAATTTATTATTTGAAATTGCATTTTTAAATTGAAAGTGGTTTTCGAAAATGAAATTGAAATTGAAATATCTAATTTGCATGTAATGTGAATTAGGGTTGTAAAAATTGAAATTGAAATTGAAATATCTAATTTGCATGTAATGTGAATTAGGGTTGTATTAGGTATTTTTGATTTATAAAGAATACATGTTTTAATTTTAGGGCAGAAAGTTTTAGAAAAATACATTTTTACAGCAGGGAAGAAATTTTGGAAAATTTGCACAAGGGTTTGAAGAAAGTTTGATTGTAGAATTGATTGAAGGAAATATTGTTTGCATTTGTTGGATTTTGGATTGGATTCATTGGAGGATTGAAGAAAATTCAGGAAATCCTTGGAGGAGGCTTGCATCAGAAATTCATCTCTTCCTGTAGCTTCTTGTACCAGGTTTTCCTCTTTGTGTTTTATTGTTCTTAATTGTTTTCTTTAAAATAGTAATGATTAAAGATTTGTTTGTTAAATCTATTTTAGAAAATAAATTTGATATTAGAAGAAAAGAATTAAACAAATTTATAGCCTTTGCTTGTGAAAATTCTTGAGTGAAAATTGTGAAAACTTTAGTTGAATTTAAATTATTTGGAGAAATTGATTTTCTTGTTGTTGAAAATCAAACATAGAGATTGAACAATGCATTTAGAATGTTTTTAGAAAAGGAAACCTTCTGTTTATTATTAAAAAACGGATTTTAGAATCTTCAGTATAGTTATATTTTTCATGGTAAAATGGTCTAGTTGCGTCGCCTATAACTTCACTTTCACAAATTGGGTTGTTAGGGAATTTAAAGGGTTTTTGCATTTTGAAATTTTCTTATCTCTGTCAAAAAATCACAAATACCGAGATCGCAGTTTTTGAGTTATGTTTGAAACATGAGACTGCTGTTAAGTTATTTTCCCATGGCTGCTTTGAAAATAAAATAATAATAAATTGATATTTATAAATATTAATATTTTATGTATTGTTATTATAATATTAAAATATTATTTAATAATATTTTATATTATAATTTATAATACTAAAGTATTATATTTATTTATATTATTTTAAATAAAATTTGTATATTAAATTAGTGGAATTAAAATTATAAACGTATGGGAAATTATTGTTTATTTTAAAATGGCATGTTAAAGTTTAATTGAAGGAGTTAAATATTTGATTTAAAGAATGCATAATTTAAAATTTAATTGTGGAATTTAAATTCATGTGTAAAAGGTCCAATTATTAATTTGATTTAATTGGAAAAATATATTTATATTTTGGAAAATTGATGATAAGGGATATTTTATTTTGAATTAAACAATTTGATATTTTGTAAATAATAGAAGATATGTTAATGATTAAATATATTTAAATATATTAATTTATATTTAGTATATATATATTGAAGGTATATATCCATTTGAAAGAATAACTAATATTTTATCTTATTTTATTCTATTGTTTGCAAATTGGGTATTATTAGTGTTCTAAAAGAAATGATTAGTATGTATGAAAAATGGATAGAGAAACAATATGTTATTATATTAAAGTGATTGAATGTTTTAAATAGAAAATTGAATGAGATGTAAGATTTGGTTAAAAAATGGAAAGAGTTTCTTTGCATGGATTTGTGTCGATTTAAAAGTAAATTAAGAAGTTTTTTTATTGATGAGGCAATCAATTATTTTATTTATTAATTTCTATTTAGATTAATTGAATCATTGTGATTGAATTATGAAAGAGATATAGATTTAGTATATCCAAAAGTAGTATCTTCCTCATGATTATTTTAAAGGATTTAATTCTCTGTATTCAGTAAAGGGAAGTAAGTTTAATTGTTTTAGATTTCCAATAATGAAAAGGGAAATAGGGGTTATGATTATTTTAGATGATCTAGTTATCGTGTCTTTGACTTTGTCAACACTACCTATTGAATGAGTATGGATTTAGGAAATCCAAATATTAGATTTGATTGATGACTTGAATGCTTTTGTTGCAATGTCGTCAAGTTGCATTGTTGGTTTTGGGATTTAGTGTTAGTCCTAAATTATAAGTCTTCTAGAAGATCTTAGAGGATAAGGGTTGTTGAATCTTTTTGCCATCCAGTTGTTTTCCCTTGGGTAGTGCATGGCGTCTTTTCAGTTTTACCTAGTTTTCACGAATGGGGATGTTTGCACCTCCTTGGTTTAGGAGCGGATTATGGGATCCGTGTCTCCTTGTATGGAGTGACCTTGGTATGTGGTTTCATCTTGTTGCCTCTTGTGAAAAGAGTGGACTATTTGATTGTTGCCTCCAAGATGTTTGGAGTGAGTTTCTATTATTTGTATCCTCCTTGTGTTGGAGTGGATTATGATGCCTAGTTGGTATGCACTTGTGGTTCCCTTGGTGGATTGTTTGGGTGTGTGTTGTCCATTAGAAGAGTGGCTTTTGTTAGGGGCCGGAGCCCAAAGTGGTAAACCGGGTAACCTTCAAAAGTGAGTTAATCAAGTGATAATTAAATTAATGTACTTGATGACTAGGATGCAATTCACACTAATCAAGATAATTTAATCCTCACTCATAGACACAAGGGCTCGTTTAGACTTGGGATGAGTGAGAAGGCCTGGAATGGCAAGATCAACTATCTTGTCGTTGCGAGAGGTAGTTGATTCCGCATGAGTGAGTATGAGTGCCGAGATTCGGTTGAGGCCACCAGGATTACTTGTGTCGGAGCCTATGAAAAATGCCCAGAAGAGATCTCATGACAAACCTTGCGATGACACTCTATCTAGGACAACTGTTGTTAATTGTTTTACGTGTATGGTTCTGTGAACATACTTGATTATTATTATGTCTAGAAGCAATGTGACCTATGTCAGTGATGTTGGAGTTGTACTTGATTCGTACTTGTATGGTGAATGAGTTGTACTTGTTAATTCATTTGGTTGGTTATAATAGTATGAGTCAGTTTAAGTCTGCCTTTGGTTAGAGGTAGTAGAATCTTTGTCCATGTTACTTTGTTACTATCTCCTAGCATGGGGGGTGGGCCTTCGGGTACCACATTGGTAGGGTGGAGCATGCACCAAAACCATTGGGTCCCCATCAATCTTCAGTACTTGGTGGCGAGACATCCAGATGGACGGCTCGAGTTCTTGTGTTATTTTTGTATTGTAATATTTTAACTTGTATAAGTTATTTTTATCCCTCTTATGTTTATGAGGTGGAAGTTTGTAATTGTAACCTTGAGTACTATTGCCTCATTCTGGGAATGAGTGATGTAACTATTGGTTTAAGATAATGTTTATGAGATTGTATCTTGGTTGATTATCTTATTATGTTATGTGGTATTCTTATGATGTATGATGTTTATTTCATACAGTTCATACTGCTATGGTTATATGTAATATGTATATGTGGGTTAAAGTAATCATATCCTTGTAGCCTTAGAGGTTGTTGTTAATTAGTAAGTGAATGTGTATGTTAAATGCACTTTATAAAAAAAAAATTGGTTCGCTTATGATGTTAATTGCAACTTCTTTTAAGGTTAGTTGGTGGGGCATTACATTTTGGCTAAACCATGAACGTGCAACATATTAGTTAGTGTCTTCATTGTGTTGTCACTAAGAACATATCCAAAATCCTAAGATGCAAAAGCTACTGGACAAAGAACTTGGATCATATATAACTCAATACTTTCACAAAACAAAAAATCAAGTTGAAACCCTGTATATAAAATGTATAATAAGATGAACCATGATGTGAAACCATAATGTAAAATGTATATATACTGTAAAACATAATAAGATGAACCATAATGTGAAACCATAATGTAAAATGTATATGTTGAAAAACATAATAAGATGAACCATAATGTGAAGCCATAATGTAAAATGTATATAATGTGAAGATCATCATCTAAGAATCATAATGTGATAAATCACAAAATAAAATGTATAACAAATCATGTGTCTGCATGTAAAACAAGTCAAAGTGGAGGATGCCTAGTGTGACTGTGGATTGATCTGTCTCCTAATCCCTATCTAGATCCATGTCTCGATCTCTCTCTAGATTTGTTGCTTGATGCCTCTCTCGATCCATGTCTCGATCCACCTCCCTGCACAAGAAAGTACATCAATTAATTTAATGTACATGTATAAATGTAAAGTCATCTTAAAGTTTTGTACTTTCAATGTTTGAATGTATCAAGTACTTTAAATATTATAAATGTACCTCAAATGTACCATGCTCCAAATCTCTAAAGCGTGCCAAATCCTTGTCTTGCTAGAAATTTAAAAATAGAAGATTTCAATGAAGAGTGAGAACTACTTTAAAGTCAATTTTATTTTATATATGTATGTAAATTTTTAGAATGAAAAATATATAGATTATTGGAAAGTACCTCCATCTCACCCTCAAGCGCTCTACCAATTTCACTAAGGTCATGTGAATGCCTAGTCACATCAGGGACACCTGTAGTAGGTAACAAACTGGTACCAAAGAGAAGTGAGTTGTATGGGCCATGTAAATCATGTGCAGTAACCTCAACCTGATGTTGTGCAGGGACTATAGGCTGGTTTGGAATATGTTGATCATCCTGTGAAGCCACCTCACCCTGACCTGAATGTCTACCAAAATGTCATCTAATATGAGTTGGTACAACATCTAAAGGAATCCCATACTCATCACTGATAAACCAGTAAGATAATAGTAAATCATTAATGAAAACCAAAGAAACATTACGTATAGTGGTTTCACTCATCTGGACCACATCTGACAGTGATGGTAGCTCTGCATGAATGTAGGGATCATAATTGGCATATGTAGTCTCAGTGAGAGGAAAGATAATCTGCAGACGTAATAAGTATATGCCTACACGATCAGATGACATTTGATCGACCTGAGTAGCAATCATGGATATGTTATCATACAGGTTGAATTTGATAGGCGTTATTGCTACACCTCCTGCTACTGATAGTTCCAAACATTTTGGAAGAACCAAAAGGTTTGGAGCAACTAATTCCCTCTTGTTGACAGGCGATGGAAAATCTACACGTCTAAATTGAGATTTGTCAACAAACCTCCCTTTTCCCTATCCAACATGTGAAGGAATAGATGTGTAGTCCACATCTAACCCAAAATGAAACTCAACATATACTTGTTTGAAAAAATAAAGTGGCAAATCATCATTATGTGGCCATCTACGATGGGCTTCCAACCATCCGGGATATATAAATAGAGCCACAAGCTCATTTTTACATCTAGTAACAACATATCCTCTAACTTTTTTTTGTCCCATATAGTGAGGGAACATGTTTTGCACATTATGTGTTGAAAATCTAGTACTAATATCATCAATTTTCATAGTGCCAATAACAATATAGGTAAGGGACCTATAAAACTCCTCAGTGCTGACCTCATCATATGAATTATAAGATCAAATTGTGTGAATCATACATTGGATCTCCTATTGAATCCTAACTAATCTATCTCGATTAGAGAGATTAGGGGAGTTTTGTATTGTTTGGTCCAAACATTTCAAAGAATTCTCTAATCTCCTAATGCTATCATTATATAAATTAGACCTAGCCTCAGCTTGCTCCTGAGATTGAGAGGAATGATGTGATCCCTAATCATCAACCATATCTATATAAATAGAAAGATCTACACATTTAATTAAAACAAAAAAAATTACAAATATGTACTTATTTTATTTCTGTAAAAGTAAAATATGCAATAACCATTTTATAAGTAAGATGATCCATAAGAAATTATAAAAAATAGAAAATATGAGCAACGAGTAGCTTGAACGTCATGAAGTAAAAATAAGAACAATTTTAAGTTCATTCAACTATCTATGAAAAAGAGAGAGAAAGGGAGAAAGTAGGATTAAATTTTACTAACTTCGTATGAAATTTAAAGTCTTAAACAAATAATCTCATGTATTATCATTTAAAATTGCAAGGTATCTCTAAATTCCAAATAACAATCATACAAGTGTATAATATAGGATAAGATTGTATGATAAAAGAGTGCATGATTAAGTATAATGCATCTATATAAGTAGGGATAAGGAGATAATCATGCATCTTAAGTGTTTATCCTTTTGTCATTACACACATCTAGGCCTTTTTGGATGCCTCACTAAGTGAATGTATAATACCATTCTCGGTGATGGTGTATGTATTCAATACAATAAATGATCAATCAAATACAAAATAATATTAAATAACAACAAATGATCAATCAAATACTTTATTGAAATAATCTTGGAAGGCTATTAATTGGAGTTATGTGAATGGATAAGTGAAACTAGTTATAGTAGAAATTTTGTTGCCTACAATGTATTTTAGGATATGACTTAAACAACTTTATAATTTCATTTAAATGTATGATTTTATAAATATATTTAGGTGGTGCATTTAAATGAAATTATAGTCATACTTTCTTACATTACTTTCTAAGTCGTATCCTAAAATACATTGTGCTAGGCACCAAAATTTCTACTATAACTAGTTTCACTTATCCATTCACATAATTCCAATTACTAAGGGTGGTATTTGGAGTTATGTGAAAGGATAAGTGAAACTAGTTATATAGTAGAAATTTTGGTGCCTACAATGTATTTTAGGATATAACTTACAACTAGATATAATTTTGTTTAAATGCATGCTTTTATGAATACGTTTAAGTGGTGTGCATTAAATGAAATTATAGTCATACTATTACATTAAGTTCTAAGTCATATCCTAAAATACATTGCGCTAGGCACCAAAATCTCTACTATAACTAGTTTCACTTCTCCATTAACATAAGCTCCAATTACTACCGTTCCAAGATTATTTCAATAAAGTATTAGATTGATCAATTATTTTATTGAATGTACACCATCACCAAGAATGGCCTATTAAACATTCATTTAGTGTGAAGCATCTAAAAAGGTCAATTTTACCCTTCCAAATTATTTTAATAATTGTTATTTAATATTCTATATTTGATTGGCATTTTGCATGTTCAAGTGAATTGACTACGTTCAAAGGCTGATATGTCAAAGAGTGAGTCTAAAAATACATTTTGAACCCAAGTTCTCCTACATTCAATACATTAAATGATCAATTAAATATAAAAGAATATTAAATAATAGTTTATTAAAATAATTCAAAACGATAATAACTGGCCATTTACGCCATTCTCGAGGATGGTATACATTGAATACAATAAATGATCAATCAAATACTTTATTGAAATAATATTGGAAGGGTATTAATTGGAGTTATGTGAATAGATAAGTGAAACTAGTTATAGTAGAAATTTTGGTGCCTAGCACAATGTATTTTAGGATATGACTTACAACTTAATGTAAGAGTATGACTATAGTTTCATTTAAATGTGCCACTTAAATATATTCATAAAATCATGCATTTAAATGAAATTATATCTAATTATAAGTCATATCATAAAATACATTGTAGACACCAAAATTTCTACTATAACTAGTTTCAGTTATCTATTCACATAACTCCAACTACTACCCTTCCAAGATTATTTCAATAAATTATTTGATTGATCAATTACTGTATTGAATGTAAACCATCACCAAGCATGACCTATTAAACATTCATTTAGTGTGAAGCATCTAAAAAGGTCAATTATTACCCTTCCAAATTATTTCAATAATTGTTATTTAATATTCTTCTATATTTGATTGGCATTTTGCATGTTTAAGTGAATTGACTATGTTTGAAGGATGATATGTAAAAGAGTGATTCTACTAATATATTTTGAACCCAAGTTTTCCCACATTCAATACATTAAATGATCAATCAAATAAAAAATAATATTAAAATAATTTGGAAGGATAATAATTGGCCCTTTTCGCCATTCTCAATGATGGTATACATTGAATACAATAAATGATCAATAAAATACTTTATTAAAATAATATTGGGAGGGTATTAATTGGAGTTATGTGAATAGATAAGTGAAACTAGTTATAATAGAAATTTTGGTGCCTAGCACAATGTATTTTAGGATATGATGTACAACTTAATGTAAAAGTATGAAGTTATAATTTCATTTAAATGCACCACTTAAATATATTCATAAAATAATGCATTTAAATGAAATTATATCTAGTTGTAAGTCATATCCTAAAATACATTGTAGGCACCAAATTTTTTGCTATAATTAGTTTCACTTCCATTTACATATTCCAATTTAATAACTCCAATTACTACACTCAGTAATTGGAGTTATGTGAATGGATAAGTGAAAAAATAGTTATAATAATTATTTTTTTTGCCTAACACAATGTATTTTAAGATGACTTACAACTCTATAATTTCATAATGCATAAAAGTATAAAATTGTAAGTCATATCTATAATTTCTACTAGGCCCACATCCTAAAATACATTGTTTTAGACACCAAAATTTCTACTATAACTAGCTTCACTTAGGGTTGGTGTTTGTGAGCTTTCATTTTTTCACCAATTTTTACTAAATCTTTTGCTTAATCTAGAAGACTCTCATAGATTTTGAGTAGCATAGGTTATATGGTTTAGGTTTCATAAAAAAAGGGTTTAATTTTTAAATCTAATATCTCATAGATTCTTCTATTTTTAAAAATATGAAATTGGTTCATATTGCCGTATCTTTCTACTTTTATTGGTATGGTCAACAAGGGAGCATTAGTTGGTCCAAACATTTTGGAAGAACCAAGATGTTTGGACCAACTAATGCCCTTTTATTGACCATGCCATATTTCTTTGTTATTTCATGAGCTACTTTATATTGGGTGAATTCTTCAGACATCAATAAAAAATGATGTGTAGCATAGAGATCTTGAAGGTCTAGTTTTTTTATCAAGAATATGAAGCTTAGATTACAAAATTGAATGAAGAAAAATTGAGATTATGTGATCATTATAGTTCAAGCATTGGATTGGTTTTAGGTAGGGGATTAGATGTATAGGATATATTATGTAAAGAGAGGGATAAGCTGAATTTTAGGTTAAAAAGTTGAAAGAATAGCTTCAAAGAAGGAGGGAGGTTAAAAATTTTGCAAAGGATAATGGAGAGAAAAATATTTTTTATTTGGTTAAGAATATATTGTAGTATAGGCTAAATTTAATTCTTACCATCTCGAGGAAGATGGGAGAGTTATAGAAGTTTGTGTGATGCATTAAGAAATCATATATGGGTGGGAAACATATTAAAGTGTTTCCAAGTTAAGTTGTGTAGTTAAATTGTAATCTCTAAACTTTTATTAGAGCATAATTTTGATGTTGATAGTCTTAATTGTAATTCACATATAATTGTGAGGTTTGATTTATTAGAACATATTATACAATACCATAGATGCATGAATAGCTAAAGGCTTTTGAGGAGTTGGTAAGGATTTTGAGGAGTTGGTATACCAAACTAAATTAAATGTATATTCTCAGACAGTAAAAACCCCACCATTTGTGTCAATTATCACATCTAAACCTTAACAATTCCTAGAAAACCAAGATAAATTCAGTGTTAAAGGAAAATCCAAATGCTTGGTAATAAGTATATATCAAATTAAATGAAATAATTGAAAATCCAATACAAGTGTAAGCTTAAAATACTACAATCAAGTCAGCGGGAACTCCAAATCAACAAAATCCAATCATTTACTTATCAGATGCAAAGTCAAACCCTCACAAAAGTCCAAGATAAAGCATTTACTAGTTCGGTAGAATTATTTGGAAAATTTCAAAATTTGTATTTTTTTATTTTATTTTATGAAATTGTATGGATAGATGTAAATAGTTTTTATGTGAAGACTATTGAAATTGGAGAGAAACCTTTATATTTTCTCTATTTATTAGGAGATCCAAAGATCCTTTAAATAGAAAAAATACAGACATGTCTCCATGCATAGACACATAGGGATTGTGATGAATACAGTTTATAGTTCAACAATCTCTCATTAAATTTATTCCATCACATAAAACAACTACATGATTACACCTATTGGTTCCCAAATCTCTAGATTTTGGGGATGAGATTATTTTAAGAGTGGGGTTTTGCCTTTTTCTGACAACTGTGAAGTAGTCTAAAAACATTTTGGTTTGATTGTAATTATGAATTGTGATCAAGATTTGATTTATTATGCTTCAAACTTACTACTGGTTTAGAAGACTGGTTCATATGGGTTTTTGGTGTGTTACTATCTTTTGGGATTAGACCATGGAGGTCATTACTACTTCCATTTTTTTTTTTTTGATGCTCAGAAAATAAGTTATAAAATTGTCTGTTTTAGTTTTACTATTTCTTTATCTTTGTTCTTGGAGGTCAATTATGAAGGTGAATTTGAAGCTTTGTGCTTTCTCAATTCTATATTGAGAGATTTTTTTTGCACTAGTATTCAAGTAAGGTATTATAAGAATCTTGCCTAGTTTTAATAAGTGTCACTTTTTTGTTAAGAAGTATGTCTATTTGCAAAAGTGATTCATGGAACTAATGACAACCTATGAGGTTTAAAGTAACTAGGTGTAAGATGCCTTCCTTTCAAAAAGTACGACTATTTTATGTAGTAGTAGAATATTCTTTGTCATTACAGTGATTTTTCTTATAAACATAAATCAAGGGACAACAATATGCAATTGTATTTATGTTGGAGTACCAGGAATTATCCCCTTAGTGCTATCCTTTCTTGATGATGTAGGTTATTGGATTGAGAAATGTTCCAATTGTTGGTGATGAGTTTGAGGTTGTCAGCGCTCTTGACATTGATTGTGAAAGGGTAGGGGAATGTTCTCTTAAGTTAAGAGATGAATGACTTGGTGCATAGTCTGGTGAGGCACAAGTCACTCTTTCTTCCCTTGGTATTGCTATCATAGAAGGCAAAGGAATTGGTTGAAATAGGCACCAATTTAATATTATTTTGAAAGTTGATGTCCAGGTATGTCTTATTTGTGTTCCTTATGTGCAATTGGTGGGATGTATAGGTTGAGTGTGTGTTGAGTAAATCATATGCATAGGGATCTTGTCAAGTTCTTTTACAAAATATCTTTTTCCATACAAATGTTTTATGGTACATCTATCATAACCTGTACACTAAAATATTTTGAACATCATGATATCTACAAAAATAGTTTGTTATTTCTGAAGGCCAACTAATCATCCAAATGAAGAGAAGATCATCTTATCGATGAGAAAATTATGCAAGGATGCTAAGAAGGTAGAGTACTTATATGCTGCAAGAAAATACATGTCACCTATTGCTTCTTGTTTATGTGTCTAACAAGAAATTTATACATTAAATAGATTATCGGTAATAATGGATTTTTGATGGGGACAGGGGAAGCAAATTGATCAAGGTTGCAGTTCAACACAACATGAACCCAACCTAGCCAAGACATCCTTTCTTCTCCTTGTTCCCCTCCTAGATTCAATGGGTGGCAAGCTCCACCATTCAGCTTTCAGTTAGTTAATGAACCCAACCTGGCCAAGACATCCTTTTTATGTAGCTAATGGGTGGCGTTACTCTAGTCTATTTTGAATAATATCTCCAAGAGTATAGGTGGATATACCATATAACAAATAAGCCACTAATATGAATTAATCTATTTGAAATAATGTCGTTCATATTTATTTTGGATTCCTTTTTGCATCATAGAAAAGAGGTTGATATATTCATCTCACTAGTAATGGAAAAGTAGTATGCATTCACCTCTCAAGGAGAGAGGATTCAAAGAAGTGTTAGAAAGTGGAAAACAAAACAAGGGTTGGGTTTTCTCATTCACTATGATTTTAAGGGTTTATAAATAAACCCTTAAAATCACAGAAAAAACCCTACTATTCAACCATTAAAAAATAAATAAACCCTTTTAAAATCACATTAAAAACCCTATCGATCAGCCATTAAAAAAAAATTGCAGATGTCATAATTGAAACCCAGATTATTAAAACTTTCGAATCACATTTAGAAATATTCTACAACCTTGCCAAATTCAGTTGTCCAAAGATCACATTTATAATGAAAATTAAATAATTCAAAAAACACCAGAAATGCAACCTATCTTGTAGTTGCTACAATTCAAAACACAACTAACACCCAGATACATAATTTACTTTCCATTTCTACCAACTAAAAAACACTTGTAGTACAACTAAAAAATACTTGTAGATGAACCAAACTCAATCGATCATAAGGAACCCAATGAGAAAAAACCTGGCTTCAGTTGTTCTTATAGAGTTGGCCTTTGAATGAGCCACCTACGATCGCATTCCCTTCGGCCGAATGACCAAAATGCCCGCAAGCAATTTTTTTTGCTTTTATTTTCATATTTTCAGCCAAAACAGTGAGGCCATGTAGGCACCATGTCATCGCCACGTGGTTTTGGCTGATACTAATTCAGTCAAATACCTTCCGACCGAAATTGGTTCGATACAATTCGTATGATTGGCCCAAAGTGTGACGTAGGTTTGTACTTTTACCCAAATATGTAATTTATTTGAATACCCAAATGATACAAACTGATTTTCAATAGGTGTTTCTAAAAACCACTATGTAAAAGTCATTTTTTTTTACCATACCATGCACGTGTACGACATCCATATTTTGAGGGTGATCCCACAATACTAGTTTACAATTTTTTTCCAAACTAGACACTAAACTGATTTAAGGCACCTATAGTGGCTAAACCGTGAGGAATTTGAAGATGATGCAAACTAGTGATTTGTGAAATTTTGTCTGTAGATTCTAAATATATTTTAATTTCAAGCACCTATAGCGGCTAAACCGTGAGGAATTTGAAGATGATGCAAACTAGTGATTTGTGAAATTTTGTCTGTAGATTGTAAATATATTTTTTTGGAATCAGATTTCACTTCTTTTTCCGTCTCTTTTGAAAACTAGTTTTTATCAGTAAACACCATTTTTAAGGAGTGATGCTCACTGTATACAACATATTTTTTTCTATGAAGGATAAAACTCTTTTTTTTTTTTAATTTAGATTTGTAACTATGATATCTAACCCTTTCATTTGGTTTCATAATGTTTTATTGAATATTTTTTCCTTAATCAAGTTTCGAAGTTAAACCAATTACAATTGAGACATAGGCAGACCATATACAACATAACCTTTTTTGTATGTATTGAATTTTTTTTTTTTACTAGATCAAGAACATCAATACCTAGCTTGCACATATTTTCATAATTTTATTTTGAATATTTGCTATTTTTCCACATGTACAGAACAAAGAGCTTGATTTTTGGTGAAAACCCTATGTTTAATCAAACTAAAAAAATAAATACATAATAAAACCAAAACTTATTAAAATTATATTCGATGGATAGCTCATTTTGAGGAATGCCATCATACAGTTGGGTTTGTGAATTCTCCTCCATTTTCATCCTTAACTCGAGCTTCGAAGGGAATTTTTTTGCAGAAATTTTGTGCCAAAGGGGGAGAAGGGGGGAAAAGGCGGGTTCAAATGAACCCAGGTTCGAGCAAACCCCCTCTTGTCCATTATGTTCGTCATAAAAAAAATGCAAAAATATGGGTTGCATCATTTAATATGATTCGGTCGAACCAAGGTCCATTTGAACCCCTTTTGGGTCCATTCGAACACCCCAATTCATGCGGACCCCTAAAATGCAAAACTTTTTTTCATAGGAGCATTTTTGCAATTTTCCTTCCTCACTAGAATTGTAAACTAGTTTTGTGGGTTTACCCTTGACCTGAATAATTGTATTATTTTGAATCCTTTTGGGAAAAGATTTTAACACACTAAAGAATGCTCTTGATAGTTTTTGTATTTTTTTTGTTAATTTTTTATTGGCCATATTTGTTGTTTTAAAAATCGTCATATACATCACGAATAAGATGATCTAAAATTATCATTTTTTGAAAAAAAAATCAAATTGAAAAGAATTGTCTAAAGTATGCTTTCGTAAAATTTGTTTTTCAAAAAATTATTTTGATAAAAAAGTTATTAAAATACTAAAAAACCCTAATATTTCAAATGTATCGACCAATTTCATCAAAAAATAGAAAAAATAATCCAATTGAAAAAAGTCACATATTTCCATGCCATAAGACAATGTCAGGGCACTTTTTGGCTTGTTCTTGGGCACACTATGGTTTCAGGAAGGAATTTTATATGCATTTTGAAGGGATGAATAGTTGAATCTCCACATTTTGCTTCTTTGTAATTCAAATGGTGGTGACATCTTGTCTAAGTTTCATATGTGTTGGTTTTGTTAATCCATATCATATGTATAGGAGGGATATGGGATGTGCTAATAGGGGTCTAAATTTTATAGTCTAAACATTGTCATATGGGGCACAAAAGTAGATATTTTGGAAAATTGTAATCAAGGAAAATCTGGCTATGAAGAGCCTATTAAACTGATATGTAAATATTATTTTATATATAATATAAATATATATGAGCAGTACGCTCTTTGGCTTTAAAAAAAACATATTTGGAATCTACATTGTGTCATCTATAATGAATTTTAACTTCATCAAAAAATTCTATAAAAAAAGGTCTTCAGACATATGTTCGAAGTCACTATTTTCTTGTGATATTGACATGACCTTCAAGTTGCAGGTCAAACCAAGTCCAAAGCTTAGGTTCAAGTCCCAAGTCTTTTCCCAAACTAAAAAACAAAGCAAAAACCTAATAAAAAATTCAAATTTTTAAAAACTAGATCCCGATTTACTAAACGAGATCCTTATTTGTAAACGGGATCTCGTTTACTTCATTTATTATTTTAACATTTAGTTTTGACCATTTTTTTAATTTTTACTGCTAAAAAAATTACTGTCAATTCTACAACTTGATAGTGTACGACCTGTAGGAGGTGAGAAAATACAACTTCACAAACCCCGAAGATCACTTGCATACAAATAACCTATCACAAAAGAAGAGATGGAGACAAACAAGCAAGGGTTCTCTGAAAACTAAAAATGTATATATCAGAGAGAATGAGAGAATGAATTGATATGAAATACAATGGGATCAATCCTTATAAAAAGGAGATCATGCAAACCCTAATAGAAACCCTAATAGGAAAACCCTAATAGAAGCCCTAATAGGATAACATTTAATAATTAATATAATTATTAAATGTCACTTTATGCAAACTAACATGAAATATTAAGAAGGGAATAAAGGTAACTTAATCAACATAATTAAGTTAAAACCTTTACTCTAACACCCCCCCTTAAGATGAGCAACAGTGCAGCTACAAACAAATGCAAGAAAGCAAAGGTAACTACAATGCAAGAAGACAAACATGGGTCCCGACAACTAGGCTAGATCAGGTACCCAAATACAACCAAATCTCTGTAAAGAGGAGAAATGGAGAAAACCACATGGGAAAAACTCTATTCCAAAAAGAGATGCAGAAAGCCAAGAAGAACATCACTGAAGCAAAAGAAGCTATAAACAACTGTCGAAAGATGACTGCTATGGTGTTGAAGAACCTTCGCTGAAGATAGGATGATCAAGAACAAGAAGACAATAATCTGCATAAGTGCCCATACGACACTACTCGAATTAGATGGAAAACAAAGGCAAACACCTGGAATGAAGATACAAATGGCACAAGAACCAATAGTCTGAAATACTAATCAACTAAGAATAAAAGATCCCTTCCAAGGTAAAACCAAGGAAGCATAAGCATGAACACTATAATACCCCCCCATAATGCTAAACTGGGAGAGCCTGACAGATCCACTGAAATGATGTGAAACACCCTATAGTGCATGAAGAAAAAGATACAACATCTGAAAGTGCACAAGAAAGTACCTGCAACTGAAAAAGTGGTGTGCAAAACAAAGCACACATGCATGAGGCTGGAATCATATGGATCCACTGTCATCATGGAGGGACACTCACCAGACAAAGGTGTGATGGGAAACAAAGGCAAACTACACAACCCCCCAGGGCACTTTATATTAACAGGGCGAGTACAAAATATGGCACAACCTTATGTGAAAAATCCCAAAAAATGCATGTACAATAGTGTGGCACTTTATCTCAGTGCATTTACATAAAAGATATTGCTTACAAATGATGCTCAAAATGTCCAAAAAGGACAAAGCTGGAAATACATGAAGGAGAGCCAAAATAATTGACTGTAGAATGCATTAATAGAAAAAAGAATTGATGAAACCCACACCACTAGAAAGATGACAGAACCAGCTTTCTGACGATATCTCGTTTGCCAAAAAACGATATCGTATGCCCAAGTTACAGCCTCTGGAAGAAAACAACTCCAAAGATGAAAAAAGTCAGCGCTGGAATAAATTTGACAGTCATACGGCCGTCGCAACAAAAATACTAGCTTAAATTTGATAGCCAAATGACCGTCACCGCAAATGCACAACAGGACTTATTTTAAGAAATTTTTTTAAAGAAAAAACAATAAAAAAAAATACAAATTTAATTTTTTTCTAAAAGAAAAATATTAATAAAAAAAAGTACAAAGTTAATTTTTTTTATATAAAAAAAAATTAATAAAAAAATGTAGGCGGGGGCCGCCGCGGCTGCCAATGTACTGTCGTCAGCGGTACTGTCAACCGTCGGTTGGCATTAAAGCCGGCGGCGGTCGGCAGTACGTCGACCGGCGGCGGTCGGCAGTACGTCGACCAGCGGCACAGAGGGCCCACAAGCCTGCGGTTGCAAGTACCTGCGAGTACCAGGCCCGCAAGCCTTAAAAAGGCTTAAAATTTTATTTTTTTCCCTTTTTTTTATTTGATTTTTTTAATAATTTTTTTTTTAAAAAAGCATTTACAATTTTGTAAAAATAATCAGACCTTAAAAATCTGAAATTTTTGACGAAAAATAAAAATGCGGAAATTATTTGTTTTACCAAGCAGACGGACGGCCGAACGGTCGAACAACAAAAATTTTTTTTCCCTAAAATTTGACTTTGTCCAAAATGGATGAATGAAAAGTCGATTTAGGGGTTTTGGACTGCTGCGGACGCAATGACAAGGTTTGTTTGAGCTGAAAATGCTTTGAAATTGTAAGTATGCCCTAGATCAAAAAAACAAACCCCAAACCCTTGAAGCTCTAAAAATCTTCAAAACAAGAACATGAAGCAGTAGGTCTGGAGCTCTGATACCATGTAGGAGTTGAGAAAATACAACTTCACAAACCCCGAAGATCACTTGCATGCAAATAACTTGTCACAAAAGAAGAGATGGAGACAAACAAGCAAGGGTTATCTGAAAACTGAAAATGTATATATCAGAGAGAATGAGAGAATGAATTGATATGAAATACAATAGGATCAATCCTTATAAAAAGGAGATCATGCAAACCCTAATAAAACTCTAATAGGAAAAACCCTAAAAGAAGCTGTAATAGGAAAACATTTAATAATTAATATAATTATTAAATGTCACTTTATGCAAACTAACGTGAAATATTAAGAAGGGAATAAAGGTAACTTAATCAACATAATTAAGTTAAAACCTTTACTCTAACATGACCGACATTGACAATTTCACCTGTTTTCTATCGAATTTTGTCTTCTACAAGCTCTTGAACTTGCAATTTGATTTTAATTTTGAAAGGAGATATCATTGGGATAATTTTTTAGTGGAATTGTGTTCATTTTCTACTCGTTTGAAGGAGAAACAAAGAAGGAAGACTTTCACTATTGACATTCATTTGTACTTTAGAATTTTGTAATCATGGGATCACAATGTCGTAATAAGAGGGAAGATAGGAAGGTATTGACCCTTGAAGAAATCCAAGCAAAGAGAGAGGAGGCAAAAAGACAAATAGATAGAAAAATGAGGATTTTATCAATGAATAATGCTAAAGCATCTAATTCCATGACTATTGAAGATAAAAATTGAGGAGACCATGGATGTAGATGATGAAAATTTTCAAGAGGTGAAGGTGGAAAAATAATATGATTATACAAACTACTCTTGGTGTGTCTTCAAATCCGCCTTTCAATTCTATGGAGAATGTGACAATACACACAAATCCAGGTACATCTTCAAATCAACCTTTGAATGATTTGGAAACTTTGACTATAGAATATTTAAAACAATTTGGATTTAACGATGCTGAGATCGATAATATTCTTATCTAGATAATGAAAATTTTAGACTTTTTGTTGTTGAAAATGAAAATGAAAATCATTTTTTTGTTGAAATGAACATGAAAATCATTTTTTTGTTGAAAATGAAGATAAAAAATTGTTTTTTTGTTGAAAATGAAAATGAAAATCATTTTGTTGTTGAAAATGAAAATGAAAATCATTTTGTTGTTGAAAATGAAAATGAAAATCCTTTTGTTGTTGAAAATGAAAAATGAAAATCCTTTTTTTGAAAATGAAAATGAAAACCATTTTGTTGATGAAAATGAAGATGAAAATAAAAATCCTTTTGAAGTTGAAAATGAAAATCAAGGTTGTGATGTTGAAAATGAGTTTTTTTTTTTTTAAATCGAAAGAGATGTTTTGGATAATCTTCTTGGTAAGATTTCTTGGAGAAAAATAAGAATGCATGCCAATAGATTATACAAAGAATTTTTTTATCATAAAAAACTATGATTTTAATGTCAACTCATGATGCAATTGATAAGAATGTGGAAAATGAGAAAATTAATGAAAAAGGTAGGCAGTTTTGTTAAACCAAGAAGAAAATATCAATCACTAAAACATGCTATGTCTATTGTTGCTAGTGTCATTGAGTCTATTGGAAAGAATATTCAATCTAAAGATAAGAATATGGCACAATGAGCTATAACATCTAATATAGTGAATAAAACAACTTTGAATAAAATAATGTTAAGAAATATTAGTGAAATTCTAAAAATACATCCTAAAACATTGGTAAGAGTGGAAAAGAGAAAATAAAGTGTAGAAAATGATCCAATCAACCAATGTTGGAGTTTTAGTGGTTGAATCCTGAGGTCTAACGTGAAATTGAATATTGAAATCAAATCTTTGATTGAAAAATATTGGCATGATAATACTAGGGTATCATCTAATGCTAGAGATGTTTTAAAATTAAGAGTGGGGCCCAAAGTTCATTATCTTCATCCAAAACACCTATTAGACACAACTCAAACCAAATTTTAAAGAAAATTTTGTGGAGCTTTAGTGTTACTTGGTAATATTAGGAGATCTTTTGAAAAATGTAAACCTTGGCATGTGAAAATTAATAAGCAACAAATATCTTCTTGTAAAACACATGTGCAATTTTGTTATTATTATGATATTTTTCAATATATATGTTATAATTTACATACCAACATGATTATGAAAGAATGTGGTATTAATATGCCACCTGAAACAATCAAGGAGTTTATAGCAAGTTTGTTTTGTGAAAGATCTAATGGGAAATTATTTTATTTAAGTTCATGTATTTCTGGACAACGCACTAGTTGTGGCAATATTTCATTCTTAGGAGTTTGTATGCATGAAAGTGTTGAAAATGATTTTGGACAAAAATTAACTTAGATGTTAAAACATTTAAGAATGTTGACTATTTTTTAAAAGATGGAAAAATTGTAAAGTGTTGTGATTTAATTACAGAAAAAATTAGTGTGCATGCATTCATGTCATAATTTAAGAGTAAGATTGTACCAAAATATGTCAAACATCCTCTCAACATGCGTGATGTATTGATGGACAATTTCACACATGTGGAAACACATTTCCAATTGGAACTATACTATCAATGGTTGATTTTGTGGAAAACTATACTCTTGCTCCACAAAAGGAAATCCAATCACAATATTACAATTTAGTGCAAGAGGCTATGTTTGTTCATATTGTATATAGGCATGCAAATGTAGCACTGAGGATGATAGAATTTTTTTTAGGGAGTATCATTTCTACTTGAGTGACAACCGATTACACTCATCATAGTTTGTTCAATACTATTTCAATATATTTTATATAATTTAAGAGAAAGATGAATCTAGATGACAAAACATCTCATATGGTTAGAAAATTGTACGGGATTGTTCAAGAATTCTTGAATTTTCTATTGGTTAAGTAGGGTTCACAAAGAACATAATGTTGACAAAATAAGGTGCAACATGGGATTTTGTTTTTTTAATGTCCAAAATTTGTTTGTAGGAGAGACCATCGAAATAAAATTATTTCCTCTCCTCTTGCCATCGTTGATGCTTGTCTAAGTCCACATCAATGGACCTAACAACATCAACAACATTTTGCATCACAAATGCAAAATGCATCAAGTGTGGTGGAATCAATGCTTGATTTTGAATAGCATTGATTTGATCTTGAATGGATCTAACATTATCACCGATCCATGCTCGCAAGCGAGCCTCATCAGATCCAGGTGGTGGAGATGGGGGGTGGAGGGGTGGAGTGGGTGGAGGGGGAGGGGGGGTGGAGGTGAAAGGGGCTGAGGTGGTAGATTGAGGATATCATCAATATCAAATTGATCCATGATCTATATAAGTGAACTTGCAAAAATGGGGGGTGGAGGGGTGGAGTGGGTGGAGGGGGAGGGGGGGTGGAGGTGAAAGGGGCTGAGGTGGTGGATTGAGGATATCATCAATATCAAATTGATCCATGATCTATATAAGTGAACTTGCAAAAATTAAAAACAAAATTAACAAACAATTATAAAATTATAAGAAATAGTTAAATTTTAAACGTATATGAGTGTTTAAATAGGATGCATGTACATACACATACATACATCATTCAACTTGAGCATACATACAAATTTCAAATTTTAAGATACATGTTTAAAAGAAAAAATAGGATGTACAATGCATACATACATCATTCAACTTGACCATGTACATACAAATTTCAAAATTTAAGATCTAACTATATAATTTTAATGCATGTACATACTAAAACATAAAAACTTAAAACATACACAAAAAGGTCATTTATGTCTGATGGCTTAAGGGGATAAAATTTGGTGAAGTTGCCCAAGGCAACCAAATTTCATTAAGTTGAATATATACTATTTTTTAATTTGTACATTTAGGAGCTAATTAATAACATATGATGGCTTAAGGGGTCTTTAGTATAGTTTTAAGGGGATCTATGGCTTAACTATCCTAGGAAAAAATGATGGCATTAGAGTTTAGGGTTTAGGGTAATAGGATGACTTAAGGGGATCTATGAATTAAGGTCCTAGGACAAAATAATTGCTTAAGGGGATAAAATTTGGTGAAGTTTCCCAAGGCAACCAAATTTTATTAAGTTAAATATATACTATTTTTTTAAATATACATTTAGGAGGTAATTAATAACATGTGATGGCTTAAGAGGTCCTAAGTATAGTTGTAAGGGGATCTCCTAGGACAAAATTATGGCTTTAGGGTTTAGGGTAATAGGATGGATTAAGGGGATCTATAAATTAAGGTCCTAGGACAAAATGATGGCTTAAGGGGATAAAATTTGGTGAAGTTTCCCAAGGCAACCAAATTTCATTAAGTTAAATATATACTATTATTAAAATGTATATTTAGGAGGTAATTAATAACACATGTGATGGCCTCCTATTGTTAATATATAATCACTTTATCATGATGGCAAGCAAGGGGATAAAATTTGGTGAAGTTGGTGTGGTACATGTACTTGAATAAGATGATTTAGTAGGAATTTAGAGGCACATATTTTAATTATACACTTGTTCATTAGATCTCTTCATTAGCATTTTTGTTGCATTCAAAAGACTAGGTCATACGATGAAATCTTGTTCAAGACCAAGCCACAAACATTACCTCATTTGCATAAGCTAATATTGTTCGCTCTTAGTAAATGAATGGCCTCCTCAAATTTATATTATGTTGAAAAATGGGCCCATATTTGAATCAAACTTAAGCTTTAATGGACCATGGATCCAATGAAAATATTTATATTAAGGAATTTTTTGGATGTCATCAAAGTCTACTATTAAATTGTAACCACAATTTGAACTTATCATCAAAGAATTTGACAATGTGTTCAATGAAATTTATGGCTTTAAATTACTTTACCTATCACTTTGGGACCCATCACACCTAATATTATGTTCTATGTAATTTATAATGCCACATTCTCCATATATTAGCCCACTTTTGACAATTTAGGATAGTCTTTATGGTCTATCCTAAAATTTATAAAAATGTCAATATTTTAAGAAAATCAAAATGTGTCTTGACAAGTTGTTGGAGCTAGATCTTAAAATGGTTATTGAAGCCTGGACTAGTATTGGTAATTTCTATTCCTTCCCAAATCCTCTTTGAAGTTTGTGAATAAAAGGAGTGGAAGGAAATGTGAAGTAGACTGCCTTAATTTTTTGACATAATAAGATATTGATGCAAGTCCATAAGCTAGCATGGAATCATATGTGACACTATGGAGAGGGAAGGTTCATCCTCCCCTTCCATGAGAAGCCTCTCTTGAAAATTTTGAGGCCTTAAACACACCTAACAAGAGGAAGGTGGGTTTTAACTTCCCCTTATCTTCCCTTACAAATGTGGTTATTTTGTAGAAAACCAAGTTGTTTGATGAGCATACTTTTGGTCTTCTTTATTTAATGGGAAAGCTCTAGTATATAGTTTATTCTATTAATCAATGCTCTATTGGTCTTTGTATTATAAAAAATTCATGTAGGAGCATCCCTAGGAACTGTAGTAATCTTGCATCATTTTAGAAAAAGTGATCTTAGTTTAGTTATTTATTTTTTATTAGTTTATATAGTTACCAATTTGTGGTAGAGAAATTTATTTCATTTCACCATATTAATTTAAAATTGTCTTTTTCAATTTTGAGGATAGCTTGAGTTAGTGTTAAGAATGTTATGTTAATGTTTGAAGTGATTTGGATGAAGAAAGTATTATAAGTTCTTGAGAGTGTTTATGGGTGGAAAATTTGGCACATCTATATTTTTTTCTATTTTGGAAAGTTATTGAGAGTTCATGCCAAAAAAGGAATATTTACTGGTTTGATTCAAATTGATTTATTTGATTAAATTTTAGGTAAACCTTGTGAGTTTTTTAAACCTAAATCATAAAGGAGGTTCAAGGATTACTCTCGTAGAAAATTATATGTATGTTAATATGTTAGAGAGTAGGTGTTTGTGCATACAGATTTAAAACATAAAGCAATGCCAATGAATATTTTCCATTTTGAAAAAGTTGCATACATATATAAAACATAAAGAAATGCAAATTAAATATTTCCATTTTGAAATAGTTGCATACAGATTTAAAACATAAATCAATGCAAATTAAACCCTAAACCCTAAACATTACAAATGGAAATAGTTTAGGACAGGTTTTTTCTTGATTTTAGGTAGGTTTTATGGTTTTGAAAGGTAATTTTTTTTGTTTGATTTTAATTTAAGGTTGATTTTAATGCTTGACTTCAATTTAGGGTTGATATTTTTTGTTTGATTTAAATGTGAGATTTCATTGTTTTGTAGGAAGATTCAAATTAAAAAACCTCAATACAAAAACAAATACACAAAAAACAAACCTAAATTCATAGCTAAGAACCAAAATGAAAAAATGGAAAAAAATGTAAGAAAGACTGACCTTGTAGCTTCCAATCGATTTCACTCACCTAGGATCTCGATTGCTCATAATTGTAAGAGAGGGGGACCAACCACTACAAGGCCCCAGGTCACGAAAGGCCAAGAGCGGAAAGGATACCCTAACTTACCTCAGTTTAAAGGAAGGTTGGGATTGACAGGATGAGGATGATGAGGATTATGAAGTCCTTCGATCACTTTGCGATCCTGAGAACTGAAAGGAGACTAGGTGAGTCCTTTTTTAAGGTCAAATCTACGTCTCAGGTAGCTCTTTGTCAAAGGACATGAGCGTGGTTTTGGGATGGCATCACAACAGGTTGGCATCTCATAAGCGCGCTAGCGTCTATATGGCTAGAAAACCAGAGAGATGAGGTTAAATCCTCGAGAAAGAACTGCTAGCCTAGTTTAGAGGTTTCTTGAACAACAAAATGAGATATAAATACTTATGTGATAAAAGAAATATATTACCGCAAGGGTGACGAAGGTAATTTTGTACAACTATCATCTCACCGGCATGCTTCAAGATCTCTCCACGTGCACACATAAAAAGGGGGAAATGTTGGGGCTGTTTAGGGGCCTACCTTAGTCAGACCCCCATTTTGGTGTTTCCACCTCCATGGATAGCCAAGTTTGCAACGATAGGAATAAAGATAAAGAAGGGAATATAAGATATGTAATCAAAAGACACTATAAACAGTATGTGCTTACTCAAACAAAGATGATAGAGGAGATGAGAGGAGCTTACCATCTCTATCCAAAGTGCTCAAGGCTTGTGGAGGAGAAAATGAGAGGAACTCAAGCCTCTGCTACAATGGTGTTTGTCTTCTGCTCACACTATCAAAGTGATGGAGTGGTAGATTGTTGCAATGGAGTGTGAAGTGTTTCTACAAAGCTTGTGGATGCTTGAAAGAGTGGAGAAAATGTGTAGAGATGAACTCAAGATCTCATAAAACTTTCATTGAAGAGAACAATGGATGAATGGATGAAGAATATGAAGGAAAGGGATGAAAATGGCCATATTTGGGTCGACCAACTGAAGTGAGGCATTAATCTTCAACTTCCAATCGAAAGTGTAATGTCTTTATAGTCTCCAGCCACAAGAATCTACCATGGATGTAAGCGTGTTGTGTGGGTATCCCCGACAGAAACGCCCCCACTAACACACAAAATAGGTGCCAAGTGTGATGTGGACAACAGGCTTAAGTGGAATTAAGCCTCTGCCTTAGTTTTTCTAAAGTGCAAGGGGGTAAAAGGAAATTTGTGTTAGGGGTCCAAATTCATGCTTATACATTTTTCCCCCACTTTAGCGAGCATGAATACTAATGAGTGCTTCGGTAAAGTAGAGTAGTAAGGAAGTAACAAAGTAAGAGAAGTATACCTGAATCGACAAGGAAGCAGAGCACGGTCAACGAACTCGGAAGTGCAGGGAAAGACTTTATAGTTCCACAAAACTACAAGACCGAAGAACAAAAGCGCCTCATAGGCTCACGGTCCTACAAGGGAGGTATCCTTCAAAAACTCTCACATGAAGGAAACCAAGAAGAGAACCTTATAGGCCCGCAGACCCACAAGGAAGGTATCCCTCAAGAAATCTCACATGGGGAAGACCGTACAAAGAGGACTCCACAGAGTTAGAAAGAGCGACATGTTTTCCCACAAGTAGAACACATCAGGAAGCGGTCACGCATGCCAGTGAACGGACAATCTCACAGACCATCGCTAGGTTGTAAGACTTTTAAAGGGTTCCCTCAAGAACCCTTCAAAAGGAAGGAGGGTCCACTCAAGGGATGCACTATTTGACAATTGAAGTCTAGTCAAGCTTTCCCCAAGCTAGATGTAAGGATGCAAAGTAGGTCTAGTCGGGCTGCCCCCAGACTAGATGCGAAGAAGTGAAATCGGTCTAGCTGGGTTGCCCCCTGGCTAGACGTGAAGATGCAAAACCAGTCTAGTCAAGCTACTCCCAAGCTAGGCACCAAAGAACTTATTGAAAGATTTTGAAGGGGTCCCTTGGGAATGCGGTGTGAAAAGGAGGGATCCACTCAAGGGACACACTATCCAAAAGCTATTGTCTTCTTTCTTGAATTGATTCATCACCAAGGAATCCTTTTGAAACATGTTCACTTCATCAAGGAATTTGAAAGGAAGGAGATGCGCCCACATGAGGGGAAGACTAAGACAGTTCCCACTTCAGAGGAGGGTTTCCAAGTCCTTTCTTTACGAACCCATGATGAAGGAAACATGTTTCGTTAGGGTTTCATGTCGAGAATAAAATTCTAACAAAGAAGTGTGTGAGGGGTATTGAGAAAAGATTTGTTTGGAAAGGAATGTATTTTATAAAGACCAAGTCATGTAGAAGTGGTGTTGTCACACATAAGAGGGACAACTCAAGCAAAGAAGAGAGAAATATAAAAGGAAAGGTAAAAGAAAATATATCACACAAAGGGGCATAGGGGGATCTGGTTTCACAGGGTCAGATTTACCTTTATATATATATATGAGGTAACCATGGTAAGAGGCAAAATATCATCTATCCCCAACTAGATTAGGAAGAATTCATGAAAGACAAAGTAAAAATAAAAATTTGGGTCAACATGGAAGGAGGCCTAAATGCTCCCAACACTTTGCATCGCCCCCAATTTACCGAAATCCAATCACAAACATGGAAGAATAGAGATACATAGAGAATTTTTTTACAAAATAAACATCACACCTATATCCAAGCACCAACAGAGCTTACGAGGTTCATACAGGCACGTATAGCATGGTCACGGGGAACACATCACAACACACATGCACACGTCTAATCTAAATATCAAGAAGAGTGTCTCCCCCTAACACTGGTCAGACAAGAGGTCATCAGATTCCCACTCTAGATCATTGTAGGGGGAAGCATGATGGGCCTACAATGCTATAATGTTAAGGGGAGAAGATTTTGATCCTCTCGCAACAAGGGCTAAGGTAGAGAGACTAGTGAGGTCTCCATCACTCAACTCTTGCGGGTCTAAGGTCAACGACTTCATGAATATCACTGAAAAGGTTAGAACTTCATCCACGGAGTTGAACACACACTTGATGGGAGTGCCATGTTTCACCTTGGCGGACGAAGGATTTTGCGCTTGAGGTTCACCGCTAGGCTCACCGAGAGACTTTGGAGCAATGACAAACTCGGGGGAGTCTAGGACTAGTACTATCACTAGGAAAAAACAAGTCAGCATGGGGCCACCTTTCAAATATGGCAAGATCTTCTTACATCCTCCCTTGCTAGAGGGACCACACTCTACCTTCTTCTTCATTGAAGGAGGTGCACTCCCTACATACGAAGCAAGGAGGGTCGAAGGAGAAGAGAAAAGAACCACGACAGATAGGACCAAAGTTTTAACCATATCTATGAGCTTTGGGAAAGGTGATACATTCAGAACGGAGGTTAGTAGGGGTGGCTCTGTCGAAGGAGCGATAAACAACTGCACCTTTCTAGGTGCATGTGCGCTTACAGCGGGAGCCATAAGAGATTTTGAACTAGTTAGATCAAAGGAAAAATATGGGAAAGAGGAAGCCATAGTAGGAGGTGTCGTATTCTCTTCCTCCTTCTTTTGTGAGGGAGCTTGCTTAGCCAAGAGAGCCTTTTTCCAATGCTTGAACTCGCACGCAAGGTAGTTTTTATGACTCTTCAAAACAAAAGTCAGAGCTTACGAAGGGATGGAAGGATTCTACTCAGCCATGGGAGCATCTTCAACAACTATTTTCAATGGAAGAATATACTCTTGAATGGGAGCAAAAGGGGTAGGTTCATAAACAATGGGAGGAATCAACTCTAGCACCTCAACAGTGGGCCTCTTCCCATTCACTGTTTTGAGGATAGGAATGGTAATAGGCCATGAAGGCCGAGATAAAGAGGACTCTCTATGGGGTCATTTTTGTCTTCCATACTGAATGATCCTAGGCTCCGTGGGTAAGAGAGGAAGCTCAAATGCAGGACACTTGGCCTTTCACTAAGAGAGCACCATGGGATTCTCTCACAAGCATGAGACGGAGGTAGATGGCACCGTGTCAAGGCTAAAGGAAGCATCAGGCTGAGAAAAGAAAGGAGAAGAAGGAGGATCTCAGAACTGCTTCCCTTCTTCTCTTCTATATACCTTGGCAACATCATTGTCAGCTTTTAAGCAAGCTTTATGTGAAACAAAAAAATGTGAAGGATGGAACCTCACTTTCGGCCTAGCACACCCTTTCTTATAGTTTTGATATGTATGGTATAGGAGTTCCTTCCTAGGTGGGAGAAGACTAAGTGACGTAGGCCAGAAGTAATCCAGGGTATAGTTGCCATGGGCAATCGACGGTCTATAACCGGTGTCATGGAAAACATGTACTGAAACACCATGAAAAAACTTTAGACATTTGTGCACAACCAAGGGGACTGCGTTCATAGCTACCAGCTAGGGGATACCTAGCTTCACTCTGAAGAGTTCAGACCTTGGGATGATGTCGAACCTAAGGCTTACAGATTTAGGCCCAATGAGGACTAATAGGACAATGATCCCTATGGGAGGTACGAAAATTCCATCGTGTGTGCGGATGGTACTCTCAAGTAAATCATATCCATCCTTATACAGGAGGTTAATCAGCATGATCTCCTCAATTATGACTATGATTTCAACTCATCTAAATCTGAATATGGGTGATCCATTGCATCTGACATAGAAGTTGAAATTAAAAAATTTTCCTTCACACTTGAGGCTTCAATTTGCACACTTTTTGCATCTTTCCCATCTTTTACCAACACTGGCGATGGGATTCCCCTTGTTTACCCACAACTGATTGACTGGGACCAACAAGAACCACCAACGATGGATATATTTCAAAATGATGAGGCAATAGCAGAATTCATTGGGCTTTGAGAAGCCATACCATGGGGTGATCACAAAATAGGATTTTCCATTGACCTAGATTGTGCAACTTACTTCAAGAATACTGTGCAATCCTCTAGTCATAAAAATGTAAAGAATAAGACAAAAAAAGAAATGTCTCTAGGTGAAAACTACAAGGCACCTTCTGATAATAAAATAGTAAAAATAAAGGATGCATCTGAAGATGAAAACCTCTCTGAGGCGCGTAAGGATGGAGGATTGGAATTTCTTCCCATAACACAAGAAAAATAGGCAATGCTAATCGAAGACACCATCGAAGTTAACATAGCCACATTAGAGAATCCCAAAATGGTTCTCTTAGCTACATCCTTAACAGAAGAAGAAAAACCTGAATTTCAACAATTCTTCACAAAAAGGAAAGTTAACTTCACATGGTCATATGCTGACATGCCAGGCCTAGATCCAAAATTGGTATTGCATCATCTTTCATTAATCTCAAATATAAAACTAGTCAAACAAAAATTACAGAAAATGCATCCACAGATTGCACTACTTGTAAAGGTTGAACTAAAGAAGTTACTGGATGTTGGTTTCATAAGATCAATAGACTATGCTTACTAGATATCCAACATTTCCTTTGTCACAAAGCCAAATAGACAAATCCATATCTGCACAGATTTCAGAGATTTGAATAAGGCTTCCCCAAAAGATGATTTCCCATTACCAAATATAGACATGATTGTTGATCTCACAACAGGGTATGAGATGTTGTCTCTCATGGATGGTTTCTCGGGCTATAACCAAATCCGAATTGTAACTAGGGATCAACACAAAATGACATTTACATGCCCATGGGGAACATACTATTGGAATGTCATGCCTTTTGGCTTAAAGAATGCAGGCACCACATACCAAAGAGCTATGACAAAAATATTTCATGACATGATGCATATCCTAATGGAAAATTATTTGGATGACCTTTTGGTCAAATCTTTGACATGGAAAGATCATCTCAAAGTCTTGGACAAAATTTTTAAATAGCTAGAGGATTACAAGGTTCGTTTGAACCCAAAAAAATGTGTCTTTGGGGTCACTTCAAGTAAACTATTGGGCTACATAGTTTCATGACGAAGCATAGAAGTTGATCCTGCTAAAGTAAAAGAAATTCTAGACATGCCTCCACCAAAAGGAATCAGCGAATTGAGAAAACTTCAAGGCAGACTGTAGTCCATCTAATGCTTCATCGCACAGTTGGCAGACAAGTGTCAACCATTTCAGTACCTATTACACAAAAGTATCCCCTTTGTATGGACATAAAAATGCCACACAACCTTTGAACAAATCAAAGAATACCTATTGACACCACCTGTCCTAATGTCACCCATTGAAGGCAAGCCATTGATCCTGTATGTCTCGGCAACTACAAATGCACTGGAGGCATTATTGGCACAAAATGACCATGAGTAGAAAGAAAGAGCCGTATACTATATCAGTCGCACACTGATAGGATATGAGCTGAACTATACAACCATTGAATGTGCATGCCTTTCAATTGTCTTTGTAGCACAAAAACTAAGACATTACATGTTGAGCCACTAGACACACCTAGTATCCAAGATTGGTCCACTAAAGTATCTCCTAAGTTGGGCAGCATTGACAGGCCAGTTAGCAAAATGGGTCATAATATTGAGTGAATATGACATACAATATGTTGAGTGCAAGGCAATAAAAGGGCAGGTAATAGTAGATCATTTGGCAGATGCACCCATCCAAGGCACTCATCCACTAGTAATTGATTTTCCTGATGAGTCTATCTTTCATGCAAAGCCTATGCCACCATGGAAACTGTATTTTGATGGGTCTCATACTAGTCATGGCTCAGGGTTTGATTCCATTCCTAAGGCATTCCGGATCGCCTTCCCTTGTACTAATAAAATTACAAAATATGAAGCATTGGTCGCAGGACTCAAGATTGCAATTAAATGGAAAATTCAGACATTGCTAGTATTCGGGGATTCTCAATTAGTTATCAACCAAGTGAATGATGATTATGAAACAAAAGATGAAAAGTTGCTTCCCTACAAGAGAATGGTGGATAGCTTCCTGACATATTTCAAGATGATTGCCTTTGAACAAATTCCCAGGACATAGAATAAGGCAGCCGGTGCAATGGCCACTATTGGATCTCTCTTAGACATCCCCAAAAATGTGTCACAATTTGAATTCTTAGTTGAACAACTATTGATGCCGGCATATGACATCCCAGAATCAAAATGGTTTGCGAGCTTGTTGGTCCCAGTTCACCTTGGTACCAAGACATCTATGACTATCTAAATTCCCAAACCCTACCACCCAACATTTCCAATAACTAGAGAAAGTCCTTTATACGAAAAGCTGCCCAACACACCATCGTCAGTGACACCCTATACCATCATGGCTTTGATAACACCCTTCTTCGCTATCTCAACATTGATGAAGCCCAAAAAAAATTATGAGAAGTACATGAGGGTATATGCAAATCTCATTTGAGTGGTCCAAAGTTAGCTAGGAAAGTCACCAAACTGGGATACTATTGGCCGACATTAGAAAAAGATGCTCTTCAGTTTGTCTGAACATGTCGGAAATGTCAGGTGCATAGTGACCTAATTCACGCACCTGCACAGGAGCTAAGACCGATCACTTCTTCGTGGCCTTTCGGACAATGGGGACTCGACCTCATGGTTAAGATACATCCATGCTCCTCTAATGGCTATAAATTCATAATCACCACCACTGAGTACTTTACTAATCGGATTGAAGTCATCCCTCTCACTTACATCACTGGTAAGCAAATATCAAATTTTATCCTTAATTAAATCATCTGTCGATTTGGTGTCTCACAATCCATCATCACAGATAATGGGAGTCCATTCAAAAATTAGTACGTTCATGAACTCTGTGAGTGATTCCACATCCAACATCATTTCTCCACCCCATATTTTCCACAAGGTAACAGCCAAGCTGAGGCGTCAAATAAAATAATTCTTCACATTCTTAAGAAGACCGTCAATGACGTTGACCAAGATTGTCTCCTACAACTTAATCCTACCTTATGGGCCTACCATACCAAGATTCGTACACCTAGTGGAGCCACTTCATTTTCTCTTGTCTACGGATCTAAGGCCATATTTCCCATCGAGGTCAAAATTCCTTCTCTCTAAATCTCCTTGAAGGGAATGATTGATGATGAAGAGTATAGACAGTCTCACCTACATGAGCTAGAAATGTTACAAGAAAGATGATAAAATGTTTTGAATCACTTGTAGGCATATCAAAATCATCTTTTTCGAAGCTATAACAAAAGAGTGATGTTGATTTTTTTTGAAATCGATGACTTGGTCCTCATGCAGAATCCAAGAAATCAGGATGATTGTGAAAAGCCTGGCAAGTTTGAGCCTAATTGGCTCTGTCCTTATATTATTACTGCAACATTCGGTTCTAGAGCTTATTAGTTGGCCACACCTGATGAAGAACAGTTGACATAACCCATCAATAGCCTACATCTATGAAATCTCTACACATAGAGAGCTTGGCTAAAACCTAAAAATACAAAATAAATTGAAAATTAAAGAAAAAATCATCCCTTGATGAAAACTTGGCAAATAGGCGTCTTGGTGACACCAAAAAAATCAAAAAATGACAAAAATAGTAAAAAGAAATAAATTTGTCCAATAGTGAAAACTTGGCAAATAGGCACTTTGGATAAGTACCATTGTGAAAACTTGGCAAACAGGTGCCATGTGTAGTCAATCATTTCTTCACCATCTATTGTTACTCTAATCAACCCTTATCCACTTTCTATAATCACAATAGCCTGACACATTCATGACATTCATCCTAAGTCCTGTCGATTCCGACCATGGTTAGCATCCGGTTGACATCACCCCTTACATATCCTTGCCTTTTGCCTCGTGTCTATTTATTTCCATATCATTTCACCCAAGTAATCCCTGATCTGTTTGGGGGAAAGACCTTTATCATGTAACTATAGTGGGTGTCGCGCATGATCCTGCATTCCTAAAAATTCCTAAAAAAAGTCGTAAAAATCTGAAAAAGTCCTGAAAAAAGTCATAAAAAATATGAAAAAGTCTTGAAAAAAGTCATAAAAATATGAAAAAGTCTTGAAAAAAGTCGTAAAATTTTGAAAATGTCCTAAAAAAAGACATAAAAATTTGAAAATGTCCCGAGAAAATACAAAAACATCCAAATCAATGTCAAAATCCCAAAAAAGAGTCAAAGTCAATGTATGTCTTATCAATCCAATCGGTCACGTCAATCAATCTTTTGTCCACGTCTGAACTATGTTGTCTCTACACATTTTCTACGTAGGCAAGATTCATCTTTGAATCCCCGAGACATTAGGTCAGTCTTTCTAGGTTTGTCAAAATAAAATCATGATTCAAGCTTCTGTCCTTTGGACAAGGTCATTGGTCGTGTCAAACTATGAGGTCTCTAAGTGCACGACGTAGACAAGGCCATCAATTGATGAGCCCTTGAGGCCGCACTAGGTCAGTCCATTAGGCTTCATGGCACAACATTTTCACACACGTCTAACTATCTTCAAATCAAGAAAATCTTCCATCAATCCTGAGCAGGCATTCTATCAACAATCTGTTTCATCAGTAATTTCAGTCAATTCAACATGTTAGCAATGACATGTAATCAAATTCTATCAAGACATTTTAAACTAGCAAAATTTTGGGTTTTTCTTTAGATGTGTCCTTCTGAAAAGAAACTCTCGTCATTTCTTTATGCTTTTGGATGTGTCCCTCCTAAGCATCGTCATCATCATCTGGCATTTTGATGGATTCTCCTAACTTCGAGACTTGATCTCCTAGATATCAACATCATTCAGAATGTGTCCTTCCTTAATCTAATATCGCTCGACATTTGTCAACGCTTGACATTAAAACACTTGACAAACACTTGGAAAACTTTATCTGTCCTTTTTATGGTTATCATGATATTAGTTCCTTACGTCATAAGAGCCACGACATATTATGATTATCATCCTTGTCTTTTTATGATCACCATGCCACTAGTTTCTCAAGGATGTCCTGACTTCAAGATTTAGAGAAGCAACAACGTAGTATGATGATTTTCCTATTTGTTTTTGACTATCATGTGGCTAGTTTCTCAAGGATGTCCTAACATCCAGATTTAGATAAGCAACGACGTCTCATGATTAGTCTAGTTTTTTTGGTGGTTGATCATGACAAAGTGGCTAGGGGAAATTATGATCCTTATATGAGTCGTGATCATCCTTGTCTACGACTATTGATCTACATGGTGGTTCGACCTTTCACACTATTGATCTACATCATATCATAGTGTTTGTCGGCCATCATGACATTTTCGCACAATGATGATTAAGAGCAACAACTAGGATAGAACTATAGAAAAAAAATTAAGGATTTATTGTTTATGCACTAACATGCATATCTTTCTTTGCACTAACATCCATCTTCGTCTTGTCTTCTCTCATCCTTTGATGATATCCCGTGACATACAAAAAAATAAAGCTGCATACATGATCATACGAGCATTTCATATTCACATTTCACATATGCATATATCAAATACCATAATTCACATTGCATAACTTTATCATTTACACCCATCCATCTCACATCATAAAACCATCATTTGCATTAACATATACAAATCACATCATCATAAATTACACAATGCATACATACATAACCACATCCATAATTGCATTCATAAGCATAAAACATGATATCCATAAATCTCATAGCATTTGATAAATAATAGAACACCATAACACATAGAATCATATAGGCCACATCAAAAACTGCATCGCATATATATAATCTCAAAAAATGTAATGTCACAGGATAGAGTCAGGGGATATCCTAGAAATGGAGCTCCCAAGCTTGAATATCAATATATGAAAGTGTCTAATGCAAATATCAAAATACAAGTCCTAGGATGTGCCTCCTTCATCCCATGGAGGTGAATCATGAGGTGGTTGTGATTGACTCATCATGTGAAAAGTGACCTAGATAGAAGTGGTGTCTGGAGTCTAACTCTGAGATCTCGAGGGATCAGTAATAGGAGGCTGGATCTACTCAGCCTGGTGTCCTGATGACACTGATCTATTACCATGCTTTGACCTATGGTTGTGGCCTGACGAATGTCGATCTGAACTGTGTGACCTATGGCCTGATGACTGCCTTGATGCAATGGACCCCCCAACACTAGTATGACTACTACTGTGTGATCTACTACCGCTGTGGGTCCGGGTGCCACTACTAGTCCTACTATATGATCAGAACAATCTTGGGTCTCGTCTCTCTAGTGGAACAACCTGCTCATAAAGCAACCTATACCAACCCCTACTCTCGACCATCCTAGCCAGCTCCCTAGCCATATCCCCTGTCGGTCCTACACATAACTCTGCAAACTCAGTAGCCCATCGATCTGACTCTTGTCGTCGAATAATGACCTGATCTCTCTCCACCTTGGTAACCTCCAACTCTGCTACCAAGGCCGCATCTAGTCTGCTCTGGAGATCTATGATCCTCTGATCAATGGTGGCATTTGCGAGAAAAATTGGTGACCTATCTCCCTCCTCATCTCCAACAATCATCTGCTCTCGCAATCTCCTCTCAGCCTCATCCTCCCCCTCAGCCTCCTCCTCATCCCTCTCCTCCCCTCCTCGGACCTCCTCCACATCAATGTCAAGAGAATGGTGCTCAACAAATGGATCCTCCTCCATTGGAATCTCTCCCTCTGCTCTCGCCTCCACCTCCTCTCCACCCCTGACCACCTCCTCGGATCTCGTCTTTGCCTCCTACCCAACTGGATGCTCTCTCTCCTCACCCTCCTCCTAGATGGGTGACAATGGTGTGCCACCCACTCTCTGCCTAACTCTCCTATGTTGCCTCTACCCTCCATCATCCCTCCTCCTCACACCCCTCCCGTCTCTGCCATCACCTCCTCCCCCGCCACCCCCATCATCTCCCCCACATATGCCTCCAGCCCCCTGACCTCCATCTCTCCCTCCGCCCCCTTGCCATCTCTGCCTCCATCTCTCCCTCTGCACCCCTATCGTCTTTGCCACCTTGGCCTCTCCTCCGCACCTGTTGGATAACTGATCTCTGATCTATGGGAGTCAGACCATCTGGATTTGTCAATGGAATCGGCCTATGAATCTGCCACCAGGCATCAAACTCAACAGATGTCCTAGCATCTACTGGACCTCCTCTCCATAACCACTATTGTGTAACTAGGCTATCTATTTTTTTCTCGGCTAATGCCACTGCTATCGACGACCCCCATATGGTCTTCCTAGAGGACCGTGCATACTCTATTGTCCCTACTGGCACATCTTGTTGCTCCCCAAACTATCATAGTACCCATTGGGGTAGGTACATCTCAATAATCCACTAGCTCTGCACTATGCAGCCAATCAGGTATCAAAAATGTCTGCATAGTGACAAATGGGCATCCTCATCGGGCCACTAGGCACAATCTCTATAAGGCCTCCAGACAAAGCTAGTCAAAGTATCGATTCGATGATGCCAATACCTGGTATCTCCCACACGAGTCTGGCTAATTGAACCCGCATAAAGATAAATATATGACATCCCATCACCCAGCTATTGAATCTGCACTGGCGGTCAAAAAATGGGAATGTGCTACCATGCCTAGATCATAAGTAGGGTGGTCCCACAACTAATACTTTGTCCCTCATGATAAAATACCTCATGAATTTGATGATATAGCATGGCTAATAGGCAAGGCCCCCAGGAAAAAACTATCCTCTAACCCCACATACGAACTAGTACCTCTCCCCATCCAATCGAAAATCCATGGTCATGACGATCAAGCAACAACACTCCGAAAATCAGTGTCATAAGCATGGTATCCCACCATGGAAACTGGTTGGCCACAACATCCCATCCGATCTCGTACTCATGAATGCCTAGACTGCCACCACTGACATCCTCGTACATCTCTGCTAGGGCCTATCACCCTTAGTGTGGATCGTATACCACCCTCTTCCCGTTGATCAGGATGCGCAGAATGCAATAAATATCCTCTAGGGTAATTGTGGCCTCTCCTATTGGAAGCTGAAATGAACAGGTCTTTGAGTGCCAATCTCTCACAAAGTGTTGTCAATAAACCCCTATTTTCCCTAATAATGGGCATATAGGTGACATAATATAACCCCAGTCGCATCAACCGATGTCTCTCCCTGTCGCTCAATTGATCTCTAAAGGCATAGGTTGTTGGTCTAAACTCTCACATGTATATGGGCACTAATCATCTCTGCACATGCAGAAACAAGGATTAGCACACATGGGCCAGCACAAATGGCACATTATTACTATATGAGAAACCAAACATGCATCTAAAACAAGAGTCTACATAAAGTCAACGTTGATCAACCATGGTCAACTGCAATTGTGTCGCGTTGACTACAATTCCGTCATGATATGCCACTCAGCATCTCACAGTTGTGTCGCAATAACGCGAATGCGTCATTCCATATAGCAATTTGCCGTCCTCACAATGATTTCATCATTTCACAAAATGATTGTGTTATTTCATTGCAATTGCGTCTCTGGAACTTTCATTTGCGTTGCAACATGGCACTTGCATCATGGAAACCCGCATAGGTGTTGCATTTTGACACTTGCGTCATTTACCTCCGCAATTGCACGTTTTTAACCTTTAGCCTACCTAACCATTGCACTTGCGTCGAAAGCAAAAGCATTTGCAGCTTACACGACGATAATTGCATCGCAACACATTTTTTTCCCCTCCCAAAACCCTATTAAATACGTGAGAATCAAAAAAATTAAATGTTGGATAGGGTACTTACCGGTGCCTCTGCACCCTCAAGTCATTAGAATTTCCACACGTGGTAGCCATGGTGGTCTATCGAGGGAATCACCATCTTCTTCTTGAGCTCTGATCTCTGGAAATTTTAATTAGCAAATGTGAAAATGACACTTGGTTTGGCTTTTTCAACCTATTTATAGGTTGAAAGTTAGGGTTTGACCTAATAAGTTTGTATTAAAGGCTCTTTTGACAACCTTTGTCTAAAATTTGGACTAGCTAAGCGTCCTCCATTTTTGAGGCTGATCACGCCATTATTTCTCTAGTCATTAAATTGGTTAATTGGGACACTTTTCAAATTTTTTTGACCCCGAGCAAAAATTCAAAAAAATTCTCGAGGGGGCATAGGCACTTTGTACCTTCGTGGGGGCATATTCTGGACTTATTTTATTTTCCATAACACGATAAACTGCATTATGATAAAGAGGGGAAAATGAAGACACATAAAAATGACCTAGGCATGCAAGCACTATTTTACCACTTTTCGTCCTAGCATAATTATGACATTTTAATTATGTTTCCAACTCACCTTCGAATATTAATTAAATAATTCATATCTTTTTATTCTCCATGATTATTAAATAAATAGATCTTATGTATTTATTTAATGTGTCACTAATTATCTAAAGACTTTTCATAATTAGATAAAGTTCTCAATTTATTTAATTAATCTTTATCGTTTATGTCCTCTTGATTATTAAATAAATATATTTTAATTAATTTATTTAATATCTCACTAATTCTCAAATCCTCTTTTAATTAAATAGATTTATTAATTTATTTAAGTAATCAATCACCTCTTCTAAATTAAATAATTATTTCTAATTATTTAATTGTCTTATGTGACATTTCCCTCATTTTAAATAAAACAATTTATTTAAAAATGACTTCACATGGTTAACTGCTTCTTCTTTTAGTAAATAATCTTAAATCAATTATTTACTATCTCACTAAATCCATATTTTGAATTAATTTTAATTCAAAATGGAAATATTCTTCTACAAATCAAGTAATTGCTAAAATTATTGATTTTATAAATCTCATCTTCTTATCTTTCGATTTTTACTAATTTTCTTCTCACTATCACATTCATTCTCCATCCTTGATTTAATTTCTTAAATTAAATCTTGTGCACTCAATTGGGAATTTTACCCTAACCCTAATTGAGAATTGCCATTTTGAATCTTGACCATTGATTCTAGGGCATTTTTCAATCTCTCATCTCATCCGTCCATCCAAAATTGCATTTTCTATAAAATGTCAATTTTGTTCTCATTTAGACATCTCTTAATATCTTGGAATTCTCGAATCGTTTATTTGCTTAATCTTAATCTCTTGCATTTAGAATTTAATTTCTATTGCATAGTTTTTAGTAAATCCTTCAAAACTTTGCTCAGGGCTAGGCTATATGGTAGAGTTTGCTCATCACAATCTGAGGGCACACTCATCATCACAACAAGCTAGAAGGTGCAATAGAAGTCAACCATGGAGAAGGAAGGATTGGGTGAGATCTCTCTTGTTCATTTCTTTACTTCATTTTCCTATGCATTCTATTGTCTTTGTGGGTTTTTAATATGCTAATCTAATCTTGATCCTTGTAGAAAATCCTCAACCACAAGATAAAGAAGGGAATATAAGCTATGTAAACAAAAGGCACTATAAATAGTATGTTCTTACTCAACCAAAGACAATAGAGAAGATGAGAGGAGCTTACCACCTCCGTCCAAAGCGTTCAAGGCTTGTGGAGGAGAAAATGAGAGGAAATCAAGCCTCTACTGCAATGGTGTTTGTCCTGCACTCACACTATCAGAGTGATGGATTGGTAGATTGTTGCAATGGAGTGTGAAGTGCTACTACAAATCTTGTGGATGCTTCAAAGAGTGGAGAAAATGTGTAGAGATGAACTTAAGATCTTGTAAAACTTTCGTTGAAGAGAACAATGGATGAATGGATGAAGAATATGAAGGAAAGGGATGAAAAATGACCATATTCAGGTCGGTCAGCTAAAGAGAGGCATTACTCTTCGACTTCCAATTGAAAGTGTAACATCTCTATAGTCTCTAGCTGTAGGAATCTGCTAGGGACGTAAGCACGTCGAGTAGACATCTGCGCGTTATGTGGGTGTCCCCGATAGAAATACACCCACTGACACACAAAACAAGAGCCAAGTGTGATGTGGACATTGCGCTTAAGTGGAATTAAGCCTCTGCCTTAGGTTTTATAAAGTGCAAGGGGGTAAAAGGTAATTTGTGTTAGGGGTACAAATTCACGCTTATACAATAATAAAAATGAGCTCACTATCATTTTTTTTTAAATAAATACTTCTACAAAATGGGATCCCGCTTATTTCAAATCGGGATCCCATTTTGTAAAAATAAGGATCTCATTTCTTAAAGCCAAGCTCGGGACATCGAAATGAAATGGGATCTTGTCTTTTAAAAATTGGAATCTCAATTTAATTTTAGGCTCAAGACCCCGAATCGAAATAGGATCCTGATTTCTAAACAATGGGATCTCGATTCGTTGAGCTCGATTTTAGGATTTTGGTAAGGCCTAAACTTCCAACTTAAGTGGACTCAACTTCATGCTTTCATCCATTACTTCAAATATTTGGTTGGTGATAATCCTATAAAGGCTTTAAGTTTTGAAACGTATTGTAACCTTTGATTTTTGAATAATACATTGGATTTCTTTAGAATGTGAGGCTTTTTACCAAAAAGGTTATCTCAACTTAAGGCATTGTGTTATAGTATATTTATTTTACATTTATCATCTTATAACTATGTGATTAGTTTATTTTTATACATATCTTCACTCATATTTTTTTAGGAAGCATATTTTATACTTCTACTTCCTTTTGTATGGTATCAAATATTGATCACCTTAGACTCTAGGTGTTTTGGAATTGAGATTTTTTTGTATTAGTTTTAGATTGAGTGAGAGCCTATATAGAAAACTATCTCGTTGCAGAAAAATGGACATCACATCAAGGTTAGAGAAGTTCTCAAACACACACTTTGAGCATTGGAAACTCAATATAGAGAATATGATTGCGAATATAATTTGAGTTGTATTATCTAGATTCGAACTTGTCATAGTGAAATAAGAAAGCTAGGACATATTGGAATACAGATCTATGTGTCTCATTAGACTCTATTTGGCTAAATAAGTATTCTTGAATGTGCATGAAAATATTAGTACATCCAACCTTTGGAAGAATATGGGGGAAATTTATTAGGCTAAATCCTTAGTAAATATAATTTTCCTAATAAAGGTGTATACCTTTAAGATGGAGGATGGTGGTTCTCTGGCTAAATATCTAAATAATTTTAATATGACCTAGCCCAATTGTATTTCATTTGAGTGAATATATAGGAGGATTGGTGCATGAATTTGTTATTTTCCTTTCTAGATTTATGGGACCAATTTTACCATGGATATTTGAAAGGAATGAAGGTATGTGGAAATGCTTCCTAAAATAATTTTAGAGAGTATTGTGCAAATTTTAAATCTTTACAATTACAAAACAAGGAGGATGATACAGAAAGCATAATAAAAAACATACAAAAATATAGATGTATGTGTGGAAAAACCATTTGGGAGAATAATACCACATTCCAAATTAAACCAATGTATTATTTAATAATCTAGAAACCATTATAATAAACTTATAGAACAAGCATTTACAAGAGTTTCACCAACAAGAGATTTGGAGTAATTATAGTAGCTTAATAGTATCTACAAATTCACTATCCATACCTCCATTTCAAGAAACCTATAATTAAGATTAGTAGTACAAAAAAATATTAAATGGTAATTACAAAACCATGAGCTAAAACCACCTAAAATAGTGGTACCCAAATATCTAGTTAGAAAATCAACACCCAAATCCCAAGATGAGTTCACAAGCTTTAAAAACAACATATTTCTTTTTCTTTCCCAATTCACTTACCAATTCAATCATATACATTATGATGTGTCATAACATGTATCATAAATTCATCAATAAATATAGCTCCATTTTCTATCTCTTTTCTATGATTGATGTGTTTTCACAGTTCCAATGCATGTGAACCACCAAAAACATATACAAAGAGGGAAAGAGGATTCCCCTTTACTAGGCCCCTAGGGTTTTTCACCTAGGAGAAGTTGGTTTAGGAATGTCACTCTTTCCACTTAATGATATGGTCTTTTGGTGATTGCATTCAAAGGATAGGGGTTATGTATGGGTTATGTTGTATGTGTATGAAGTGTGGATGAATGAAAATAATGCTATCTATGAAATTTAAACAAAGCAATGAAACAAAGAAATGTAAACTAAATGACCTAAATATATGTAAACAAAAAGGAAACTGAAAATTTCAAAGCTTGTGCACCTAGGAGTGGAGAGTTGCAGATGAGAGGCCCTAGAATGTTCTAGAAATTGTCTAAAATATGGAAAGGGACACTTACGCCAGAATGGGCAACCTAGTCCTTCTATTAGGATTTTTTGTCGAAACAGGTTTCTTCCAGAAGGGTGTCCAAATCCATAAAAAACCTCAAAAAATAGGACCAGAGGGACTAGATCGCCATTGGTGGCGACCTAATCCTCTTCTAAGTTTCTGAGAATCTAGGAGTAGGGATTAGAGCCTTTGGTCTACACTCTAGTTCCTGATAGGTGTCACTAACTCATTTGACCCCAATTTCCAATGAAACCTTCCGATGAAAGCTATATAATCAGATGTATCGTCGGGCACTTGTGCGAATTTTCATTTTTTTAAATTTTTATCCCCGACGTTCGTCGAAATTTCAATGAACCTTTGTTTCATCTACGTTTCGATGAAGATCTTTTGCCGAAATTGTGATGAACCTGCAAAGTTTAATTGTGGTGGGCATAAATTGAAATGAGCTCGACTATTTATTGCGATAGTGTTTTGCTAGATGATTTTCTTGGGGAAAATCAGAAGAAACTCAAGAAGATATTGCCAAGTTGAGGGTAGTCATTGTCTTTTTCTAGAATTCATTTGTGAAGTCAGATTTGTACTTCCAAGTTTGAAAATCATATTTTAAAGCAACATCTCATCAGATTTCATTTTTAGTCTTATGCATTTTTAGAATTTCATTTCCAGATTTTAGACCTAGCTTCACAAATTCTTTATAAGGGAATTGTTTATAACTGATGGAAAATTCTTGATGGATTTAGACAAAGATTATATTTGCAAGGTTTCAATTTTAACCCTAATGATCAATTTGCAATAGATTTGGGAGCCATAGCTAGATAATATCAAAGGTGCTGGTTCTTTTTTACTGTAACCAAGTTTATCTTCTAGACACATAGCATATAAAATCTCAGATAATACTGCCTTACAATACCATCAATCTATATTCTAGCCCAATACTACTTATCAAATCCTTATATGAACATAGTCACCTATAACCTCACTCAAGCATTTTAATTAATTCCTTGAATTAAAGCCAAAATGAGAATTACACACACCATAATAGTGAGATGAACAGAATAACCCTTGATCATTTTATTCAAGATAATAATATATTCATACAATGGAGATACATGACCTTGAAATGAGTAATTTTCATTCAGATGCTAGTACTGCCTTGAAAATTAAGTACCCTTGAAACTAAAACCTACAACAAAATGACAAAAAACCTAAGAATAGTATTTTCACTATAATATTTGGCTCTTTACAAACTTTCTCTACAACTTCAGTTAGACTCGACCTAAAGATATCTAACTTGCTAACCCGTATTTTTGGTCCTGAAATCCTTCTTATAGGGAAAATGAAGGAGCAACAAGCATCAGACCAGAAATACACATGTCACTGGTCACTTGGACCACCTTATGACATTTCAAAAATTGGTTACAAAAGCTGAGTCTCTGGAGAATCTTCTTGTTCATCCCGTCCACTGGAGAATAACTGGTGCATTTGCCAAACTTTGAAATCTTGCACCAAAACTGCCACCAAGACAGCAAAAATTTGTTATAACCATAACCGCTGAGTTGTTAACTGTCGGTTGTAGACTCTGTCCTATTCTTGTTCAGTTAAATACTTTTCTACCCATCCTTGATATTCCTCATCCATTGGCCTATTAAAATTTACCACCTCATTTACCTTGGCATTGTAAGGTGTATACTTTACTGCTACTTGATTCGCCTCCCTTTCAAAAGATTCAAAAAATGTGCTAGTGTTAATGATTTTATCCATACTACTCATCAACATGTCATAATCTGAGTCATCACAAATCAATTTGATTTGTGCATTGATGATTTCATCTACCTTGTCCTGCCATTGTTGCAGTGATCTAACATTTCCTTGGGCATCTACAATATCTGGTAAAGATGTGTCACTCCAGTTATCAAAACTCTTTACCAACTCTTTAATCCTCTTGCTGAAATCATCAGGTAAGGCCTGGAAACCTTGCAGTGACTTCACAAAGTCTTGAGTATGCCTTAATTGTTGAGGCCTATTAGCTACATTTTGAGAATTTAATTTCCAGATTTTGTTGTGCACAATCAATATTCTGATTTTAAGAGTCTAACAATTGGAAATCATAGTAAAATCAGAATTTAATAATTTCTGGAATTAGCATTTGAAAGTGTTTTTTGGGGTCATTAACTTCAGACTATCTTCTCTTTTGCGGGGGTGGTTGCTTGCCGAATTTTTTTGGTGTAAAATATTATAATTATTATATTTTGTTACCTGTGTATGATTAAAAATTATTGGAGTGTGACTTTGATATTTTTTGAAGATCTAAATATTCAAGCTTGGTAAAGAAAAATCATGTCAGATAATATTAGTCCAAAACAAAATGAAGAGACAATTGCTAGATTGTGGGCTATATTGAAAAGAAAGGGTGATGGGAAATGTTATTGTCCTTGCAATAATTGCAAGGGCTTAAAGAAGAGAATACTTTTAATCACAACAGTTGAGAAACATTGTAGGCAGCATGGTCACGTTGAAGGGGGGCATAATTATCATCCATTGGTAAGTTGTTCATTATATGTGTTTATATTGATTGAATTTGCAAATATTTATATTGTTTTAACATTTGATATATATATATATATATAAAATCACTTAATCATGATCATGGTTTATTTTTGTCTATCATTATTATAAAGGTGGGGTGCCCTAGGGCATATGACATGAATTATCATGGCCCAGAGAATGTGGTTTTGCAAGCGGAGGAATATGGAGCTGTGAATATCAAAGATTAAGTTAATGATCCTATGGAAGAAGATGATCATGCGCCAAAAAACACAATTGAAGATGATGGCACAAATACATTGATCCATGACACATGTAGTGGCACATCTGATCATGTTGATCGAGATGAATTTGATGATGTTCATGATTTACCTATACTTGAGAAGGCATACAAGCCCCTTTATGAAGGATCCCAAACAACTCTTCTCTCTTTTGTATTGTTGTTGGTGAACTTGAAGGTTATGAATGGTTTATCCAACATAGAAATCTCACGAATGTTAAGGTATGTCATATATGTCATCTTTTTTCATCTATTTTAATTGTTGTTAGTTCATTGCTAGTAAATAAAGGATGAAGTATGTACCAATAATATTCATTATATTAAGAAATTATTTTTTGTTGTAGATTGATTGGTGAATTTTTGTTACCACCATCAAATATTTTACCTCGCTCATACCAAGATTTATCTGGCATTATGAAAGATATTGGAATGGAGTATCAAGCAATAGATGCATGTCCCAATGATCATATTATATATCATAAACAACATGAATTTGTAACAGAATGCCCAGATATCAGTAGATATCGAATAGATCAACTAACAAAAAAGGTGCCTCGCAAGGTTCTTTGTTATATTCCCATTATTCTACGTATGCAACAATTATTTAGGTGTGAAAGCTTATCACAATTTATGGATTACCATGCACGTAATAGAAGTGGAGATGACATTCTTCGAATGTCTGTGGATGGTTTTGCATTTAGGAACATGGAGGAAAAATGGCCACACTTTAAAGACGAACCTCGTAATCTCAGGCTTTCATTGGCAGCGAACGATGTCAATCCATTTGGAGAGTTGAGATCTATTTACTCGGTGTGGCCTGTTTTTGTTATCAACAATAACATTCCTCCATGGATGTCAATAAAGAGGGAGCACATAATGTTGGCACTGATTGTTCCAGGTATTTATTTACATCAATTTTCTTTAACGTAGTAGCATCTCATTTGTCTTATTTGTTGCATAATGACTTATATGTTTTTTCATTTAATAGTCATGTACATGAATTTATATATATTGCAGTAAAATGGTTATGATAATTATGTAATGTTTATGTTCATTCAACTAGGTAAGTACCAAGTTAAAGATATGAATGTATATATTGAGCCTCTTATCGACGAGTTACTAAAGTTATGGAATGGCGTCACTATGTATGACGTATCTAGACCAATAGGACAAAGACAATTTCAATTCCATGCAATGCTTGTATGGACAATTCATGATGCCCCAGAGCTAACACATTTTTCTAGTATGTTATAACGTTCGACTGCATGACTTTAACGATATTTAATTTTATTAAGTAAATATCATGAATGTTTTTTAAGTAATCTATTCATTATATATAATTATAAAAATTGACATATTTAATCCAATTATATATGATTTGCAGGTCTTCAAACAAAGGGAAAATTTGCATGTCCAATTTGTGGTCCAAAGATGAAATCTTGTCATTGAACAAGTTTAGGAAAGCAGGTGTTTGATGAGTATAGGCACTTCCTCCATAGAAATCATAAGTATCGAACTACTGAAAAACATCTTTTCAATGGGAAAGAAGAGACTACATCAAAACCATGAAGAATGACACCTCGCCTATGGAAGTTAGAATATAATAGAATTAATCATCAAGGTTAGATATCGGATCAAATTGTTTATCTATCATTTATGATATGTTTTGAATTTATATTGTTATATTGTGTTGTGTTTACTCATGCTATAATTGACAATGATTGTCGTTGTTAATTTGTTTAACTTATATGCTTCATGAAGGTCGTCAAGGCATTAATGGTCGGCTTCCATAGGGACTGAAAAGTTATCCCAAAAAATTTAGTAGGTTGCCCTACTATGAGTAGCTACAAATTGTGCATTTGTTTGATACAATGCATATCGGAAAGAATATGACATAAACATTATGGAAAATATTGGATGGAAGGCATGACAAAGAAAAAATTATCAAAATTTGTAGTGACATTCAGGAAGCCAGTCATGCAATGAAAAATGTCATTCAATTAAATAGCGATGGAGACCAAATTAATATAAGTACCCTTCCTTGGTTATTAACGGAGCAGCAAAGCAATGCTATAAAACAAGTCATACGAAAAATTCAATTTCCCACAGGATTTGCTGCGAACATAAACAATATCATAACAAAGAAAGGTGAATTTGGGTCAGGGATGAAAATGCATGATTGGCATACCTTCATTAAGGTAATTATTCTAGTATATTATATATATATATATATGTATACTGCATGTACTTTTCAGTGTATTATGTTTACTACTTTTAGAAAAATATTAATGAAAATATTATTTTATAATTGTTGCAGTACGTTCTAGCTCTATCTCTCCCAGACAACTTCGACAAAAATTTCAAGCAAGTTATATATGATCTTGGAAAATACATGAGGTAAGTAGCGATATTTGTTCAATTCGTTGTATATTTTTGTTCAATCTCATTAATATATTTGTGCCTTGAATCACTTGTAGATGGCTGTCATCTAAAGCAATCCATAAAGAAGATATAAATTATTGGAAGAGAAAAATTCCTTGTCTAATGTGTGAAATGAAAAAGTTTCTACCTTTGAAATTTTTCAATGCACAAAAACAATACCTCATACACCAAGTAGAGGAGATTGAATTGCGTGGACCTGTACACACAAGGTCATTGTGGATGGTTGAGAGGCACTTGAAATTTTTGAAGGCTTTGGTTAGACAAAGAGCACATCCTGAGGGTTCTATGGTGGAGGGATACATGGTATACCAAACCATGGTGTACATTAATGAATATCTTCCTAAGTTTGCAGCAAAGATCCATGTAGATCACATTTGGGATCCCAACTCCATTAAAAAGTTCGAAGGGGAGTATCTAATGGGGAAAGGTAGATTGAGGAAAGTGACAGGTAATTATAAGATGGTCATGGAGATTAATTAGAATACATTTTACATTTGGTTTTTATGTATATTGTACTTATTTAATTATTAATCTTTCAATATTCATCAATTATAAATTAAGGTCATATACTGTGGTAATTAACTAATTATACATCATTTGTGAATTTCAATTTTTTTTGATATAGTTGGTCGAGAGTGGGATGCACTACATTTGTACGTCGCAAACAATCTTGATTGGATCATGGTATGGATTGAATGATGTCAACAATCTGGTCGCGCATTAACATGGGAAGGTGTGGCTTCATTGGTTAAAGAAGCTCATCGTAATGTAGATTCCAATGTTACACCAAGGGAAATTGATTTAGCATATGGTTTAAGAGATAAAAATTTATGTATAAATATATTAATCACCCATATTATTTAATTATTTTCAATTATATTGATGTATATATATGTTGAGATTTTTTTTTCTTTGCATACATTCGGCCAAGAATAAATATGTTTATCAATTGATGATATTGCAATAAGTTTTACATGTTTAGCATATTGCAGGTGAAACACCACAAGGCTATGTGGTGCAATGGTCATAAATTTTGAATCAAAAAGTTGGATGACAAAGAAAACTTGTGATTCTGGGATAACTGCAGTCTTCCAGGTGACTAATGTTTCATCTAGAAGCGACATACATCCAGAAGTCTTAGAAAATCAATACTATGGGATTTTGGATGATATACTTGAGTGTGACTTTAAGTCCTTCAAATTAGTTATGTTTGTTGTCCTATGGTATAGGCTACGATTGAATGAAAATGATCCCGAGAGAACTGTTATTGAACATGATAATGGATTTACCATGGTTAATACAAGGTATTTTGAGCGAGCTGGAAATGAGCCCTATGTTCTTCCAAGCCAATGTGAGCAGGTATTTTACTCAGAGGTTCCAGGTAAAGTGGGTTGGTCATATGTTGTTAGACATGATCCAAGAGGAAGGCCGGTAAAGTATAATGTGGTGGAAGAAGAAGATACTGAAGAAATAGAAGATGATGTAGATGATGATCAGGATCAATAGTTAGTTGATGATGTGCCTGACGAAGATGTTGAAGAGGAGGAACTAGATCATGATGATGTAGGAGTTAATGTTCATGAAGATGATATCCATGTGGATGATGTGATATCAATGACGATGATGATGATATGACCAATCCTTACAATGTTGAATCTGGATCGGATGATACAGACAAAGAGTTGGATGAAGAAGAAGATCAATGACATTGAAATGTATGAGTTATGTGATTGTATTATCTATTTGATATTAATTTATTGATAGAATCATATTTGACTTATGTGGTTACATAATTAATTTATGATGTTTTTAATTTTAATTATATTTGAATTATATTAGAATATGTTCAGTTAACAGATGTAAAAAATAAAATGGATAAACCAACAGATGAAAGTGTGAGACCACTTCCTTGTTGGGTGTATGGAGTCTAATGAAGATCTATAAAATTGTAATCTATGATGGAAATAATTCAAAGTGTTTGGCACACATATGTAGTTTATAACTTGTATAAATGTGCAAGTAAATGACTGACAAACTCTACTTGAGATAGAATGAAAATCCTAGTTATTGGATTCTTCTTATTGATTCAATTAACTCTTCAGTTACTGTGATTGACTAGAAGGGTTTAATCTTTACTTGAAAGAACAAAAAAATCACATCACACAAATACAAAAAATGTGTATCGATAAACTGAATATATTTATATGCTTCATATATCAATTTAGACAACAGAAAATCATCAAAATGGAGACAACCAGATAACTATATTATTACACAAACAACTGATACCAAGATTAAGCCACAAGTTCAGAAATCTTCATTAACTTCATCAAAATTCATACATGCATCTGAGTCTTTTAAAGGAAAGTTTCATTGCAAACTATCTACTATATCTTTCTCCTATCTGCCTATATTTGTTTTACATTATGAAACAGATATAAATATATCAAAATTGTGAAAGGGCGCGTCCTTTGAGAAATGTCTTTTGCTTAACAACAATAACAAACTAAAAATTATGCTCTATTAAGCCATAAATAGATGTTTTGATAGATAATCTCGGTAAGTTGGCCGCTTGTGTGTATCAGCATCCTCCAGTGCATTCCTTATGGCTAGCTCCATTTCGAACATCTTCTCATTCTGTTCACATGCCCTGTCCATTGTTAAATCATTTCCTGTGGTTGTCTCCAGAATTGTTTGCATCATCATCTGGCTTTCCTTCATCCATCTTGTGGTAATAGACAATGTTTTACTCCTCTTCGGTTAAGTACTTTTCCACCCATCTCTTATAATCTTCATTTGTTGGCCAACAAAATTTCATAGCGTCATTCACTTTAGTATTGTAAGGTGTGTACTTCACTGCAACCTGATTGGCTTCCCTTTCAAAAAACTCTAAGAATGTGTTGGTGTTAATTATCTTATCCATACTATTTACCAACAAATCATAGTTTGAATCATCACAAATCGATTTGATTTGTGCATTGATAACTTCTTCTGCCCCATCTTACCACTGTTGCAATGTCTTAACATTTCCTTGTGCATCAATAATGTCTAGAAAAAATGTATAATTCCAGTCATCAAACCTCTTTATCAGCTTCCTAATTCTTCTACTGGAATCATCTAGTAGGCCCTGGAATATGCTCGATGATTTTACAAAGTTTTGAGTAGGCTTCAATGACTAGGGCCTATTGTCTGCATCAAACCTAGAAAATTTGTACATAATATCCAGATCGTTGGCCCTAGGGATCCATTTCTCAGCCAAAGGTAAAACTATTTCTTGATCCCTATTGATATTTTTATTCCATCCAAGAATAAAGAATACAAAGAATGTACAGATGTTAATTTACCATCAACCTTTTCATTAAGATGCCTCTAAACTATGTCAACCACCTCACTTTGTTTGGAAATTGCATCATTCTCACTTGCCTTTAAGGCAGCCTACAATTATGTGATCCTCTTCAACATTTGCTTCTTGGTGGGATCCACAGAATATTCAACTTCTTCTTCAACTGGCCCTGGTGTAGGACTGAGAGCAGGTGCCTGGATGGGGGACCCCGGAGTTGAAATAATTGGAGTAGTATGGGGGACTGATCCTGCAATAGAAGGTAATGCTCTGATACTAGGAGCACTGGAGGATTCTCCCACTTGCCCATATTTCAACCTATCTACTTCAGATTGCAGCTCAACATTCCTTTGTTGGATCCTAGTATATTCTGCAATTATCATATTGTATTTCTCCATCAGACTCTTCTTTTCAACCTCTTCTCTCTCAACTGTCTTTTGGGCCAATTTGGCCACATTCACTATCAGGCTTGTAGCTTTTGTTGTTGAAGTTTTATAAGCTCTCTTGATGATTAGCCCTCCCCTTAGGTGTGGGCTAATATCAGTTACATTTGGATTTTTGCCCTGGGGTGCCAATGCCCATATGGCTAGAGTTTCATACTCCTCATTGAAGGCAGAGTCTTGCAGAGCTGCCTTAACCTCTTCTTCACTATTTTGTATAGGGTGCTTGGACTGTAAGATAGCATTGAATGCAACCGCATCAGTTATGTCCCATTCAGGCAAATGTAAGACACCAGCCTGAGTCACAAGTCTTCTTCCCTCCTCGGGAGTGATGCATTTGAATTCTTCCATTAATTCAGCCTTGACCTCATCATCATTCTCCTACTCAGACCTATTAGGTCTTGATTCTCTCCTACTCTTGCATTTGTTCTAGTACTCTTTTAGTTTCATCCTCCAAACTAGTTGCAAGAATACAGGAGTCTTCACAAATGCATCATCGTCCAAGAATGCCTTGCAGGCCTCCATCCTAGCATCTTGTACACATTGCCCCTTTACATCCATGTCAGAAAGCACCAATTATGTTGATCTAAGAGGGGAAGGGATACCAACCTGCATGTCTTGATCAGTCACAATTATCTCATCTATCAGAGTTTCCTATGTTTCCTCAACTCTCTGCCTCTTAGGGCTTGGCTTTGATGGTAACACTGCAGGACCACCTCTTGGTGGTGAATCTAGATCCACAATCCTTATCCCTCTGGGTGCTCTGATCCTCGGACCTAGCTGTGATGATGCTTGCATGACTTGTTTTCCCTTCTTATTCCCTTCATCCTCATCACTGCTCGCATTCCTCTTTCTCTTGTATAGAGGTCTGTCAACTGGTGGTTGATAAGTTGGCCTTGTTTCTTTAGGCCTCACATCTGATCTTTCTATACCAAAATCTAATTCCAAACTGACCCTCTTTTTCATCAAGGTGGCCATGATACTTTTCAAATTAGCCATTAAGAAGTTTATTCTCTTGTGAAATGGAGTGAACTCCATTAATGGATCATATTTTGGATCCATTTTATGTATTATAGCCAACAGCTTTTCATATGCAATCCATTTTTCTTTATTCAACTCCTACCTATTCAAATCAAACTCATTTCTGATTAGGTCCTCAGGATAGTTGAATTCATGTGAAAATTTGCCACCTTTAATTCGTTGTCTAAACAATGCAAAGAATCCCTCAGGGTCATGTCGTCTCCTAGGACCATTCCTCAAATTGAAGTCATCAAAAAACCTTTTGAAGTGGACCCATCCTCCCTTGGAATAAACAAAATCATAAACAACAGTGTAGTCAAGGAACAAAGTCCCTTTTCCTTTCTTTGTTAGGTTGTCCTCATGAATACAACCTAGTTGCCACATTACTTCGGCAAACCCCATCCTTGATGGTACATTAAAGGGGAGCATATGAGGGGTTCCCTGGAAACCATACACCCTCAAGATAGTGCTTATAGGGTACAAGATGATATCACTCCAATTGTGACACACTTTTAAATTAGGCTTCCTCAACTTCGGTTGGAGGAAGTCACACAAATCTTTAGGGACTCTTGGCACATTTACCACCAACCGAGCCTTGATTCTGAAGGCAAAGCAGTTATCAAACTGCACAAAGCTAGCACCTCCCCAGTTGCAAGACAAATCTGTACTCCACACCTGTACTGGTAACCTTTCTCCATTCACCTCCTGCCTCAACTCCATGTTTTCTGAGAGGAAAAAAACATTCTTATACAGGAACATATGCATCAATAGGGAGTACCAAAAAAAAGGAGTGTCAGTATCCCCCACATGCAGCTTCATCAAACCTTCATACATCTTCTCTGACAGGAATGATGCAAAGTCATATACCACAAAGAAGTTGGGATGTTGAATCTGGGCTCCCAAAAACATGTACGCAACTGGCATCACAATATTAGGGCTGAACCCTAAAATCTGGCACAATGAATAAAATGTTGCTAGGAAGTGACTTTCAAAACAGCTCAGCCTAAAAGGCTCCTGGTCATTTGGGCTGATAAGAATTGTTGAACTGCCTGCCCTAGCCAGGTGAAGAGGAAGCAACTTCAATCTGAAAAGAGGCTTTAACCTTTTGTACTCCTCCTTCATCTTCTCAAAATCTATTTGGACTAAGAAAGGGCTATACTCAGTCAAATCAAAAATCTGTCGAATCTGATCTGCATTTAGGCTTAGCAGAATTCCACCATCATTATCCCTTATGACCCTTGTCATAGGATCATACCGTGCTACCATTGCTCTGAGCAAGTCAACATCAGGGAACACATTTGGCACTGTTAGTTTCCCCATGTCATATCTCCATGCATTAGAGAAGGGGTGAGCTAAGTTTTGTTGTCCATACCATAGCCTAAACATTTCAAGACCAGTCATAGGAATCCTGGCATCCACAATATTATAATTTTTGCACAGTAGACCTTCGCCTAGGGTCTTTCCATTCATTAAAACCAAACCACTCTTCTTGTCATTTGTTGACAATGGGAGTTGATCCAGGAAGTCATCATACAAATTCCTCTTCAAATAATTAACATGGCCAAAGTGCTGGTTCGGTGGTGCCATCTTAAACAACTAGGGCTTCTTTTAAAAAATCAAATCCTCAAAGAAACTAAGGGTACCCAGACCACAAAATACAACACAACTATGCAATTCCAATAATTCAAATGAACCAGTAACCCTACAAAAATAATTCACAAAACCCCTTGACCAGCACAATAGAACCCTTCACAAAGACAGTCAAATTAATCTAGCAGTTCAGAAAATAACTCACGGGATTTCGCGCCTTACAGAGAACCAAACTTCACGGTGACCACTTAAAAAACTTTATCTCTGGCTCTAAACTGCTTGGAAAATACTTGAATACTTTTGTGATGAAGATAGAAAAAGAGCAGATACTTTATGTCGATTGAATTGAGGCATTAGACGTCTCGCTTGCCATTAAAGCTCATTTACATGCCACCCCAATGACTCCAATCACATTTGATTCAAATTTAAACTTCAGCTGTCGATCTTTTATTTTGGTTAGATCATCGAATGACCATCTTCAAAAGGGCTGACAAAATCTCCATGTCAGCATTGAGGGCCCACCACAGAAGCAGAGCCAAAGGAATACACATGGCGCCCACCCATGATATCATGATCACTAAACATCCTACATCTTTGGATCACACGATGGTAGGAAACCGTTGATTCCTACCATTGGTGATCGTGTTCACTCATAGCAGTCAGCAGCACCAAACATAACCGTCGAGCAAATTTTTACCAAGATTATAACATCACCATCAATCTCGAGCACGTACATCTCACAGCTATTTTAGTAACTCACATTATAATGTATTTAAGTCCGACACAAATATTAAACGCTTTATTAATCCCTTTTCGGCATCGGCATCTTGGGACATATGGCGCTCACCTGTGATATTGCAATCACCAAACAATCAGCGATGATGTCATCACGAGATCGCTGGGAGCGGTCAAGATCATTTGTAGGAAGATCGAGGGTCATTAAAAACACAACAGTCAGTAGCACCAAAGATAACCGTCGAGCAAATTTTTACAAAGATTATAACATCACCGTCGATCTCGAGCACGTGCATCTCGCAGCGATTTTAGTAACCCACTTTATAAAGTATTTAAGTCCGACACAAATATTAAATGCTTTATTAATCCCTTTTCGGCATCGACAGCTTGGGACACGTGGCGCTCTCCCATGATATCACAATCACCAAACAACCAGCGGTGATGTCATCACATGATCGCGGGGAGTGGTCAAGATCAATCGTAAGAAGATCAATGGTCATTAAAAACACAACAGTCAGCAGCACCAAACATAACCATCGAGCAACTTTTTACCAAGATTATAACATCACCGTCGATCTCGAGCACGTGTATCTCGCAGCTATTTTAGTAACCCACTTTATAATGTATTTAAGTCCAACACAAATATTAAATGATTTATTAATCCCTTTTTGGCATTGGCAGCTTGGGACACGTGGCCCTCACCTGTGATATTGCAATCGCCAAAAAACCAACAGTGATATCATCGCGAGATCGCGGGGAGCGGCCAGGATCAATCGTAGGAAGATCGGCAGTCATTAAAAACACCCCTTGCAAAATAAAACAACTATTAAAAATTCAGGCGAAATAACCTTTTTGCGTGTGCAGATTGCGTGGCCGTTGGATGAAGTGATTTCAATCTTGACCGTTGCTCACAGACCTCGCAAGGTTTCTGCTAACGTCACAAATATGGTGCAAGGCATGTGAGATTCTGCCATCTGTCATGTTTGATGGTGGGGACCAATTTTGCTCACTGATCGATTATGAAGGCTGATGCCGATAGCTGTTTCCATACCGATGCATCATGGCCATTTCTCGCTAACCTCATGCAATTAAAACTGCAGTTTCAATAATGTTGTGAGGTGTGCGATTTGGTGATGCATGGACTCTAATGTTGTGCACTAATAATAAAGGTGGAGCCCATTTTCATGTTGATGTGGTGCTCAGTAGGTGAATATCTTGTCCGTTTGGTGACTGGAGGGAGAATGTGGCATTTTCAAACTATTTTGACTAAATTTGAGCCATTCTTCTGGCCAATGTTGTGATTGATCAACAACTCATATTTAAAAATAAACTAGTATTGTATGATAGCCATTTTATCTCGCACGAGTGAATAGTAATGGCTGAGTTTGACTTTTCCTACATAATTAAATGCTAAAATTTGCGAATTAATATTTCAGTTATGTATCTCTACATTGAGGAAGAATTGCTTGGTATCGAGTGAAGCAAGTTGTGGTGACGATTTCTCAATTTCGTTGCCCTGGATGTTCTGCTATTGAAACCGTAAGTAGCACGTACACCATTTCTTGTAAATTAATAATATTTTATGGTTGCTTGTTGGGCAATTCGTGATTGTTTCCTGTCTCTGTTCTTGAAGAATTGATTGAATAGATTCGCTTTTAGAGCTTGTCTAGATAATTGCTAGGGTTTGTTGAATATTGAAGAATTTTCTGTTAAGGCTAAAGGAGAAAATTGTAATTATTTGCTATCTGAAAATAAGCAAACCCTAGTTTGAATTATCATTAGTCTAGTATAAATGGCACCCAAGGCCTGAAGTTCTGGTTCTGAAACCACTACCAAGTCTTTATCCCAAGATATTATTGATTTGTTACAACCTCTACTAGCAAGAAGCAGGAGGGAAAGGTTTTGTTCTATGGGCCTCAAATCTTGGAAGGATTGACAGACAAGCAATGTGCAATTCAAGATGTTGAGTTACCATACACTGGGTGGCAGTTGCTCTCCAATTGGTTTGGGAACAGGAATTTGTCGATTCCTTTGTGTAACCCCTAGAGGTTAGACATTTCTAATGTTTATATGCATGTAGATCTTTTAAAGGACATTTCTACTAGATATGACCCTGTGACCCGAATTGTCAGAACACATGCCGGTGTGCAGATGATTAAAATAACCAAAGAAGAAATTGCAGAGAATTTCAAATTGCATGAATGGAGTCAGGATATGGTTCCTGTCGACTTGGAGGTTTTCAGAAAAGAACATAGAAATACTCGTGGTTTGTTCATAACATCCTTCTTAATACCTCATTTGGCAGTCTCAGGAAGAGGAAAAAATCAAAAGAAGGTAGTAATTGGCAAGAATGAGCCCGAACCTTTTCCTATGGGCTATTTCACCAGTTATTTCAAGAAGACTGTTTGTGCTTTATGTCAAGTTCTGGGAGTCAGCTTAAAGAAAACTTTGCCTACCGATATTATGTATATGGCAGTAAATCTCCAGCACCCAAGTTTTAATGTAATATATGATTTTGCCACTTATTTGGCAGAGAAGATGCACACGGGTCTGGTAGCCCTAAAGAAGGGGAAGAATTGGGTTGGATTCAAATGGCATTCCTTGTTAATCCACATGTTTCTGTATAGGGTTCAGGCTATGTTCGAAAAAAATATGAAATTAAAGAAGAAGGAAGGAAACATTGAAATGCCTGTCCAATATTGGACTAGGATTTTTGACATGCATGATCATGAGTTTGATTATGTAACTTTCCATAATGTCTTTGGATCTAAATTAAGAGAGGCTCTAGTTTGTGACCCCCCAAGGATTCCAAAAGAAATTCATGACTTCTTGAGGCCGATGGACAAAAGGCCTAAATTGAACATAATGCACAATTGGGGAGACATTTTCCCCTATCGTAATACCATAGTTTTTAGGGTTTTTGGCACTAATGTCAATCCAAAGGTTCTGCCAAGGGAGGTGCCCCTTAGACTTGGAATTTTGCAAATCATGAGGCAGTTGGGGGGCACTCAGGAACTACACTTGCTAGATGAACAGAAGAAAGGTTCTTTCTTCCCTGAATATACAATATGGCAAAGGGAGGATGGAAGGAGTTGCATCAATTACTTGGACCTTATAGGCTAAGGACTGTGCACCCTAGGAATCATGATCCTGAGGGTTTTATCTCTCAAATGAAGGAAAAACATCGAATAGGAGCTTTTTTCCACAACTTCTACTTTCCTGAGGACATCATCAAGAATATTTTTGATTTGGAATTACAAGATGATAGAAAGGAACTATACATTTCCTACTCTAAAATGGTAAAAATTAAGCAGGAGAAAATACCTGGTTTCAATCCCATACCTAATGTTAAAGATGATTTTAATAGGGCAATGTATGCTATTGATAATTTTGAGAGCTTGGTTGGGGTTTTGAAAGATGAAAGGGTTGTGGAAGAAAGGAGAAAATCACAAACCATCGAGGAGTACCCTGAGGTAAAGGAAGAGGAGAGGCCTACTTATTGGCCCCAAAAAAAGATAAGGGTTTTTTCTAGAAGAAAGGGAAGTAGGGCTGATGATGTTGCTAAAAATATTGCACCATCTTCTTCAAGCCAGTCAATACCAAATGTTGTTGATTTGGATTCTCCTCCAAGTTTATTAGAATAGGCTTGTCCACCATCACCAAAGAGGCAGAGGGTTGAAAGGGTAAAGATTGTTGATTGTGATGGTGATGAGGATGATGACATTATTGTCACTCTGGATGAAATGCATCTTGAGATGCCATTGGACCCAGTTGACATTGCAATAGGTTTAGGTACAGTTTCTTTGAGGTTAGGAAAAGATGAAATCAAAGGAATAACAAGAAATGATGACTTGAGAATAGAAGCCTGCAGAGAGTTCATGATGGATGACTCTTTTCTTCAAACCGGTGCTTTTAAAGATTTTTTGTGGAGAGCACATATTGCATTATATGCTAAGAAGGTGGCACATGAGAGAAGTCTACATTCAGAGCTCCCAGAGAAGGTAATTCAAGCTAAGGTCAGGGAACATATTAGAGAAAGATTCAAAGCAATAACACTAGAGCAGGGTCAGGAATTGGTACAAAAAAGTGGACTATTACTACTCCTAGAATGGGATATCACTGATGTTGTGGTGTTTGACACAATAAGAAGGGCTAATAGGCCACTTCTTGCTACTGAAGAGGAGGCTACATTGGCACTCAAGGGATCAGCCTTTAGTGAGAAATGGGATGCATTGGCAATCTGGTCCCTATCTACAGGCTCTAAAAAGACAATTGCTGTAGAACCTTTTGACTTCAGTGGTCACTTGGTTGTGAGGAGAATTGTTGACACCCCAACATTGGAAGTTTTTGATATGGTTATGAATGTTGCCAAATTCACCAGAGCAACTGTTCAAGATTTGACCAAGGAGCAGGATACTCTGAGAGGCCAATATAATGACATTAATATTGAATATAATAAGAGTCAACAAAAGGTAGCAGAGTTAGAAACTGAATTGGCTTTATTGAGGCAACAAATGGATACCATGAGATCTCAAAAGCAAGCCAGTTCTAGCCACACTATTCCCGACCCACCAGTAGAGCAGTCTCAACCTCCTGCACAATGATGTATGTGCTCCTCAGTTTGCTTGCACGTTACTAAGAGACCTAGCTTGTCTCTTCTAGGAACCTAGTCTCCTCTAGGTCTTGATTGTCTTAGATGATTAACTAAGTCCAATCCTCCTCTTCTCTAAGAGCTCTCTCCTATGTGCTTCACCTTGGAGGACAAACACCATGTGTTAAGTTCAATCCTTCCTTCTCACTCAGAAAACTCTAAGTGCCACCTTCACTCCAACCTCGTTCTTCATTGCAAGGGTGTCTATTCTTGTCAGGACCTTCATATTTTTTCCAATTTAAACCATTACAGAGGGTTATTCCACTCCATTCTTACCGGGTTCAAGGGTTCTCCATTTGAAGACCTCAAAATAGGCCTAATCCTTATAGACTTTACCAGTCCCTTTTTGCTATTTATTGCAAAATTCTTCCAAAGACCCTATAAATCTAAAAGCATATTCAAGTACCCTTTTGTGAGTTTTAAATTTTTCAATGGATCTTTTGGCCTGACAACATCCATACAGTAGATTCCTATAACCTAAGGTATGTAGGGTTACAAGGACTAATTCCTAGGAATTCATTGGTTTCCTTGTTCCAACATTACTCTAATGGATTAATAAGACCCCAATCCTCCTGTCACACCAAGAACTCTCCTAACCCACCTAGAACCATACTTGGTCGTACTGTACTTCATTTCCCTGCAAGAAACCCTTAATGCTTCTCCTCTAGCTCTCTAATCGGGCTCTACCTGCTCGCCTAGAGATCGGTGGTTAAGAGAAGCTTCTCCCTTTCTGTCATGCTTCCTAACACTAGCATTATGTACACTACTAACTCCCCTAACATTCCACCCATCCTTAGGTGTTTCCCAAGAAAATATTTCATGGGGGAGCCATGAAAGCATCGACTGGTCAGGACAGGACTAGCAGGAGCTCTAAAACAAAATGACTCAACTAACACTAATGTCTACTCTAAACTAACTTGTTTATGAAATGTAAAAGACTGATATCTATTCTATGAACACAATGTTAACACTAACTCAATGCATTTGATCTATCTACAGTCACATTCACACAAGACTACTCGGTATCAACAAGAAAACACAGAATTTGCAGAACTTCTTTCTTTCATTCACTCCAATCTTGATTACAAAAACTACTCACTCTTCCAAAAGCTACTAACTCTACAAAGATATGAGTCTTGGGTCATAATAGATGCCCACTCCATGATTCTAGGCTAGTTGGTCAAACTCCTCCACTTTCTATTCCCAATGGAATCCAAAGGCCACCGGATTGCATGCAACAACCTATGCAAACTGCCTTATAACATTTGGCATCTTCCTTCATGCCTTGTTCCTATTTCTTAGGACCACCATTCCCTCAAGATCTCAAGGAACCAACACATTAAATGGCCTTAAGGCATCTTTACAACCACTTTAAGTGTTTAGAACAACTTAAATACTCTAATCTCCCCTAGACAACTAACATAAAGAAACATAACCTATTAACAATGGCAAATAGTGTGACCTTAGTCCTAATGACTAACTCACCTAGCCCAAACAAAAAAAAGACCATCTAAGGTCTAAAGAAAACACTCAAATTATCTAACTTGGCTAAGGTTAGATAAAAGCCAAAAATACCAAAACAATGGAGGTTAGCCTAGGTGCTCCTGCACCACACAAGCACAGTCTTTGGCTATTGTTCCATATAATATGGGACAAGTGCCTATCACTATTGAGAGGGCTACTAGCCCTGGAGGGGGAATTTCTAGGGAGAAACTGATTCATCGGGTTGAAGAATATAAGGAGATGGTAAAGCAAATCCAGGATGCAACAGGGAGAAACAATGCAGTGATAGTGGACACTGTTTTGAAACATTTAAATAGAACAGTCTAGAGTAAGCTAAACAGTGTTCATGCAAATTATGTCCTAATTTTGCAAGCACTAAAAATGTTTCCAAGGGATAAATAATTGGCCATCTCATTGCTAAAAAAATGGAGCCCTAAAATGGAGAAGTTGAGATTCATGGCAGTAGGGGCAAAACAACATGGTGATAAATATCCTACTATTATTGCAACATATCAATTGGTCAAGGGAATTGTTGAGCAAAAGTTTCAGGGATTTGCCGCCCCAATGGAATCTAAGATTAAATTGTTGAAAGATGTGTATGATGGAAAGGACCTGACCCCATTGCCTCATATTTTACATAGTCAGGATAAAGTCAAACCCTTGCAGGTTTGGAAGGAGCAAATGAACAATACAATGATGTCTCAAACACATGAGATATGAAAAAATGTTGACATCCGCATGTTAGAGAATACATTGGAAAAGTTTTATTTTGTTATAAGTTTCTTAGAGAACTTTGATAAAAAGGCCACATCGATAATGGTAAAGTATGCTCCCTATCGAAACAAGGTTGATCAGGTTGTGGCTTTCCAGTGGCCTTCCAAGGAGGAGTTTGAATTATGGAAAAAGGTGTTCACTGATGAACTGGAATTATGAGTGTTATAGTCGAGAATTGCAACTTGGTCATGTATAATATAGGTCTGGCCTTAGATATTATATTCTAAAATTGCATTCTCCTTTTGACTCCAAGTACAGGGTACTGAGGTGGAGTTAATATTATAATGGCTAAGCATGCCTTCGATGTATGGGGAGCGGCCTTTGGAGCGATGTTTTCTTTCCTCCTTATCAACTAATGATGATCTTTGTCTTATGCTCTCCTCTCGCATAATAGAATTGTAACTGAATCAAGAGTTAGTGGTCCAATTACAAATGGATATGTGTACTCTCCAACCTGAAGCTTGTTGGATCCCTTGTTTTATAAAATGGAATTTTGGGCCGAGAGAGTGGTCAGTTGAAATATCCAAGATATGAGAAATAAGAGTCTAGTAATATAGAGAGTATGAATTGTAAGTCCAGGTTTTAAAGACTTTTGAGTCAGATTGGAGAACTTTGTTAATCATGGGGTTTTTGAGCATGTTTGTATCAAACTCATGAATATTTGGAGTTTATTTTGTCTCTTATTGTGCTATGTTACATGGATTATTAATTAAATATCTATCAAAGATGATTTTCATTGATTTTCATTTGTTCTTTACTGTGAATTATGTTTAACTATAGCTCTGGTTCAAAGGATCGGTTAAATGCTTCAGTTAACCAGTAAATTCATGCAATATAAAAAATAGAATTCATAAAGGAGTAATAAACTCAGGTATAGATATATGGGTTGTAATGCAATTCATAATAGATCATAAGTGTTCAAAATGAAATTTACCCTGTAGTTCAGTTTTCTCTTTTGACTCCTTGCGTTGGGATATGGCACTAAAATTTTGATTACATTTTATTCTTGTATGTTTTGTGTTATGGCATCAAGATATTTTACTCAAACATTTCCTATCAATTTACTTTATGTGAAGTTTGCGATTCTTTGTTAAATGGACATGAGTTTTTTTTAAGGAATAGCCAATTTCTTGAAGGATTTGATCCTTTAGCATTAATTGGGGATCTATCTATTGCTTACTTGTGTGCAAATTAAATGAATTGTTTAAATGTTGTATGTTAAGAGCACATGTTAGGGAATACCCTCCTGGATTTTATAGAGTCCGAAGTGTAGGAGAATTAGCCTTATTGCTATTCTCGTAAAGTTGGCCATATTGTTCCTAGTCTTTTATTATTGAATGTGGGGAGTTCATAGGAGCTTCTAGGAAACACGTGTGGGTTGCAGTAAAAAAATGCCAACAGGTTCAATTGACAACATGATCTATTGAGTAATTACAAAGAATTCATAATTTGAAATTCTAGATTTTGACAACATGATCTATTGAGTAATTACAAAGAATTCATAATTTGAAATTCTAGATTTTGACAACATGATCTATTGACAAGTAGGAATTATTTTTCACATTGTGTCAAATTTTGATATCGTTATTAGGATTCAATTATGTAGTTTTACAAGTCAAACTCATTGACCCATGTTTCATGAGTAGTGTTTCACAAGAACCCATCTCTCATGATAATGAATGGTCCACTTAGCACTCATTGTGTCTAAATGATTCTGAAAGTGATGAAGCACTAGGCCTTCCTAGGAGGTCACCCATCCCAATATTACATGATCCATGATTTTATTAATAATTGATCATTTTGGATTTTGACAAACTTGACACACAAATGACAATTTGACAATGAACTTAATGTATCACAATTAAGTTTCAAATTGAGTAACACAATAGAAACTAAAACAAATTGAGAGATTGTTATGAGGGTAGTGATGCAACTTTTCTAATTAGAGTGTATTCCATGAGATTACAATTCTTTGAGATATTTTGTCAAATAGTTCACAAGATTTGTCTATCCTCCCACATTTTACATAGATTTGAAAATGGAGTCTACAACCACAACATTTTAGAAAACTCATCTTCATATTATGCTTTGATGGATGTCTATACCTTGTTCCAAATCTCCCATATTAAGGAAATCGACAAGGATTTTGGTGAAGGTTGTGAAATTTGTCTATGCATCTACCAATTGCATTTGATTGAAAGTTTCTAAAACCTTTTAAAAAAATCCATTATGTATATTCTACAATAATTATAGTCCACAATTTCATATTTATTTGGTTTTGCATCTACCAGTTGTATTTGCTTGAATTTTCCTACCGAATTTTCAATGTAGATCCATTTTGTGTATATCTTAATTACAATCTTTTGGTGTTTTTTCCCACATAGGATTTGCAATTCTGTAAGAGGTACCCAACCTCCGTTATAAAAAACTACAAAGGCTAGTGGCCAACTAACAAGAGTCAGTCAAAGATTGACATCTCCTACACTTTTGGCTCTGTGAAACGAAGGTGGGTAAACCTAAGTGTGTTCATAAGAATGTTTCATGATTGGTAAGAACACTTCTTCTTATAGATGCAGTCCCCACTAACACTAATAGACATTCATTACCCTGGTTGTGGCAAAACCAAAGAATAATAACAAATATCCCAAAACAAGGAGACTGAAAATTATCATAAGATCTATATCCCAAAAAAATAGATAGCAGTTGATATTTGTTAAAATGTTTGGGTATTGAATCACCGTGCTTAGAGTCACAGTCCTATATCTGAAAGGAATTTACCAATACTATCCAGTGCCTCATCAATTGGGTGGGAGTCATATAAAACATAATTCAAATAAAATTGAACTTATCACCATAGTGTTTTGCTACCATGAGATTTGTCAGTATATTAAAACAATACTCCTTAGTGAATCCTGAGCATATAACCATAAACATGAAATTTGTGTTCAAGCATTTGATTAACTCATTAAGTCATAGCAAGAGAACAAATTACACTTTCAACTACACCATTGAAATTGAATGAACAAACCCTTGATAAATCCATTCATAATCCATGGCCCATACATAGGAGAACAAAATGTCTTAATTTTTTTAGATTTCTTTCGATATCAGTAATTACAAAAGCATAGTATACTTATTTCATAGTATTCCAAACCCAACATAATTTCCTACATAATACCTTCAAAATCCTGCATTACCACTAACTGTACCTATTCTAAGCCTTCAGACCCAAAAAAAACAACAACCCTTAACAATGAGCCATCAAATATCCTTTATAAGACAAGAGAGCAACAAATCAATAGGCTACATTGTTCATTACAAAATTGAATTTCATTTAGAATGAAATTCAAATTGACATTCCTCATCATTAGAAAAAACCATAATCAATTCGAGGAATCAAAACAGTTATAGCTTGTAGGCCACCTCTATGACCACCCATCTCACTATCAATGTTGCCATCACTAGCCCAACTATTCAATGGCCATTTTTCTAATGACTCCTTTCTCACTCTCTCGGAGAACAAACATGACATTATTTAGGATATTCAATGCCTAGATAATTTCTGGAAAGCTTTAAGGTCAAATATATAGTGGCATAAAACTCAATGTTATAGGAAATAATTCTTAGCCAAGCCCAATTGGTTCAATTCCTATGGATAGAAGGGGGTTGATCATAAGGAAGTGTTGAGATTCCTAAGCATCTCTTTTACCTTTTAGGTATCTCCTTCCTCTTTAAGGAAACATATCATTTCTAGAGCTGAGAAAAATTATCATATTAAATTATGAAGCCCCTTTCTTTGGCAAGGATATTCCATGTGTGCTCAAAAATTCTTGTTGCACACGTTTCCATTACTCATGTTGCTAACAACCTTGCAAATCCTCATATTTGAAGATTGAAAAAATCCAAAGGAATATTTTATGGCCTCCCTTTAACCAAGGAAAATGGTTTCACAAAGTATCCTAGGAGTTTTATTATTTCCCTCATGACTATAATAGGCCTGGGTTACTTTATATTCACTAATCTAAGTGGCACCATAATAGGCTTTGCTTGCTTTATATTTGCTACTCTCAATGGTGCCATAATTTTAAATTTAATTAACATACTCTAAAACCTAACTAAACCAAGTTGTAGCTTGTCAAATTGGACAAGTGAAAGGTCAATACCAACATTGAGGAAGAGTTTGGAGGAGTGAAAACAAGGTCAATACCAGCACCGAGGACGAGGTTGAGGGCACTCAGGGAAAATCGACGATCAAGGGACAATGAGTACTGTAAGTTTGGCACCCCCATTCTCTTTAACCTGCAATTTTCATGCCTAGTTTCTAGAGATCTTCTCATACATTGGCCCCCCCATTCTCGTAAAATTGTATAAGATAAGATGAAAAAAATAAAATAGCTTATTCTTTCACATTTTTATAGTGATTACTAGAGGCACATAGACCAATTCTTCATAATAGAAGAATTTGATCATACTTTTCCAATGATGGCATTATGAGAAAACCTTAGGTTAAATGAATAATTCCTAGCTAAGTTCTTGAAATCATGTCCAACCGTATAAGAGAAGACCGCTACTATGTGTACTTGGATAACACGGGGAAAGGCTCTTTGGTCTCTTTCATCAATCTACGTATTGTTAAATTTTAACACCTAAAAGTGAGAATGAAGAATCTTGCCTAGGATGGTGGCCAATTATGCTTCTCAACACCTAGATTACAAAATCCTTGTCAATATCATTGCCATCACAATTAAACCTATTGCTTGAGTTATAGTCATAGAGGTAAACAAATTGGCTTTCTTTATAGTAGATACATTCTAGACAATTCAATCCTTGCATCAGAGATTGTTGAATGGGCCCAACAAACTACTCATGATGCCATTACTATTAAGTTAAAAGTTTGACAAGGCATATGATTGCATCAAATGTCCTTTCATTTATAAAAAGGCTCAAATAGATTTATTTTCAACCCTAAATTATTATCACACATTCAAAATTACAAAATACCAGTTAATGAAGAACCTTCATTTTAAGGTGATGTCGTCATGACCTTTGAACGAAGAACCTTCATTCAAAAATGATGCCATGTCAAGACTTTCAAATGAAGGTATTTTTTATTTTAAATATTTCATGTCTAAAATGCTTTATAAAAGGAACCTTGGCATGAAGGACCTTCAAATGAAGACCTTAATTCAAAGGTCCTTCATTAGAAGATCTTTCATATGAAGGTTCCTTTAATGCCATCCCATTATAGCTCTTAGATTTGTTAGAGATATTTTTGTTTCGAAGTAGAGATTGGACCATCAAATAGTGTCACCATGACTCTACCAAGATATCCATCAAATTCATAAACCTTGACTTAACAACCACAAATTCAGAAGAAAATTGCCCCTGTCAGCCTTAGGGCATCAATTCAATGCCAAGTTTCTTGCTTTAAAAGACCCCTAAATGCAATGAACCTCTATCATACCATGATGCACACCAATCCACCGAGTTACAGTTCCAAGATAGTAGGTGGATTGGTGGATGCCATTTCTATTTACCCCTCAAACCCTTACATAGGCAAAACAGGGCAGTCCCTGTAAATCTAGTAAAGACGTGCCACTCCAGTCATCAAAATTCTTTACCAGTTCCTTAATCTTCCTACTCAAATCATCAGGTAAGGCTTGAAAAACTTGCAGTGATTTTACAAAAACTTGAGTAGGCCTTAATGATTGGGACCTGTTGTGTGCATCCAATCTAGAGTCCTTATACATAACATCTAGGTCATTGGCCCTAGGGATCCACTTCTCAACTAGGGGAAAAACTAATTCCTTATCCCTAGTAATGTTTCTTATTGAATCTAAGAATAAAGAATATAAATAATAAACTGATGGTAATCTACCATCAACTCCCTAATTCAAATGCCTAAAACCTGTGTCTACAACTTCATTTTGCTTGGTAACTGCTCCCTTCTCACTTGCTTTTAGAGCTGCCTGTAGCTCTCTAATCTTATTAAGCATCTGCTATTTGGTGGGATCTATAAAGTACTCAACCTCCTCTTCAACTGGCTCTAATGAAGGACTAGGAGCAGGAGTCTGGATGGGGGACCCAGGAGTAGAAACAATTGAATAAGTTGCAGGTACTGATCTTGATGTAGAACCTATGGCTAGGGTACCAGGAGCACTAGAAGACTCCTCCACATGTTTGTACTTCAACCTATCTACCTCAGTTTGCAGCTCAACATTCCTTTTCTGCATTCTACTATACTCTCCAATAATGGTGTTATACTTCTCCATCAAACTTTTCTTCTTAGCTTCTTCTCTTTCAGCTATCTTTTGGGCCAATTTGGCCACATTTATAGTCAAGTTTGTAGCTTCTGTAGTTCAAGTTTCAGAAGGTCTTTTGATTATTAACCCTCCCCTTAGGTTTGGGCTAATATCAGTAACATAGGGCATGGGCAAAGCTAAACTTAGGAAGTAATAAAGTTAGGCAAAATATTTAACTCAATTTATAAAAAGGGGCCAGACCTAGACGAAACAATGAGACATAAGTCATTTTAATACCCACTCCAAAACGGTAACGACCAAATATATCTCACCCAAGCTTTTACATGGAACATTAGGATTTTTATGAAAGCCAAGGTAAAATGTACCCAACCTTAGGTTCCTCCCAAATAATGTAACAAGCCACGACAAGGGCAAAAAATAAATGGAATTCAAAGAACAAGATTTGGAACTCCATCAAATCCACCATGATGCACACCAATCCACTGAGTTACAGTTCCAAGACAGTGGGTGGATTGGTGGATGTCATTTCTATTTAGCCCTCAAACCCTTACACAGGCACAACAGGGCAGTCCCTATATTTGATTGTTTAATCCCACAAAACAATGATTGAGAACTTCAAAAAAAAATGCAAATGAAAGGGAACACATATATTTATCTACACCAATGATCTCAAAGCATTTCAAGCTTGTATGGATCCATACAACACAAAAGAACTTCAAAAAAATTGTAAAAACACATAAAATTGCTTGAAGAACGTGGTATCTGATATGAAATTTTGGTATCAACTCCTCCAACAATTGCAATGGGATGGGAATACAATATGATAGAAGTGGGATAAAAAATACATCATTTGAAGCATCAAACCAATATGCAAAGATGAAAGAAAGTGCTAACCCCTTAAACTGATTCTTTTAACTTTAAGTTTGTTGGGTAGCCAATTCTTCTAAGTTATCAAATCCTACCATCATACATAATCAAAATGTTGTTGTTTCAAATGACTATGAGCACTAACTTTCACTATTTGAAGATGTTGAAACCTTGTCATAGATAATTAGAACATTGATAAACTTATGATGACTTTACCAAGCCTAGTACACACTCCCTCCCCATTAACCACTTAGACATATGGAAATTAAATGTAAATTTGCTTATATTTTTAGTCATGTAGGTGTCCAATAAACCACTTGGTGGTGTTTCCCTTCAACTTTATTTACTTGAATGAAGAGCAAAAGTCCTTTGATTACAATTAGAGAATACATTTGATGCTTTGGTTGTGTAACTGGTGGACCATAGTCACATTTAACACTTGTTACAAAGTTTGGGAGTTAAAACGTTATGTAGATTTGATTTGTGATGGACACATTTGGACGGTAGTAACAATAACTTGCAATCTATCAAGACTTGATTACCTTATAACCTGTCAAATTATAGAGATGAAATGATAGATTAATCATAATGTCACCTTTGGATCACATCACCATGAAAGAACTTCATCCAACATCCTTATGAGTGCAGGTACCACCAAATAGGTATTTTTCAGATTTGTCTTCCTCGAGTGAGGGAAATTCAGGAAGAGAAGAGGAAAGTGAGACATGTAGTAGGTCTAAAAGAGGGAGACCAACTAGAGGTCAAAAGATTAGAAGAAAATTCCATAAACACATGGAATTTTTTCTTGCTGAAGGGGGGTCATGTTCTTATGATGATGAGAGCATAGGCGGCATCAAGGTTCCCTTGAGGTACAAACATCTATGGAAACAATGGGTACTCATGGAACTTCCTCCAATAAACACTGATCTTTGTGTCAATGAGAGGATATATCACATAGCACCATCATCATTACATGGTTTGGGCCTATTTTGCATGGACGGTATAAAGGTCTATTACGATAAAGTTACTGAGTTGATGGAGTATGTTGGACCCTGTTATAGTTACAAAGATTGGATGTAGCTGGTTCGATATACACGAAGTATGTGTAGGTATGCACTATCAACAAATTATATACAACTAAAAGATAAGGATCAAAATAAAGGAGTGGCTAGGTACATTGACGGGAGGCCAGAAGCATCAGGGAATATTACAAGGTTTATAAATAGTACATGACCTGGGTCAACAAATAAGCAACCCAATTGTATATTCGAGGCGCGAGAGGGAAATCATGTATTCGTATGTGCAATAAAATCAATAACCGCAGGGGAAGAGTTGCTAATCAATTACAATTTGAATCGCTTAGATACAAAGACAATTACTATGGGGGTGGTATGTACTATATACCATTTTACCCGACCTCCAATTAATGACTCCAATATACCATTTTATTACTATTTTTTTTTTTGTAAGTCTAATGGTTTCATTTCAGTAATGTTTTTTATATTTAATTTTTGTCACAGCGGGACATTGATAATACAAGGAAGGCTCCAACCCAGAGCACAGATTGTGATCCATCTTCAAGCGCTTCTATCTGACATGTTTACCTCATTATAATTGTACAAATTAGATACAAGCAAAATGTTTTATTATTATGTTTTTTTCATGAGTTTATTGGGTTAATTTCAATAATGTTTTTAATATTCTTGTTGCATTCGACTGATCGGGGAAAGGCACCAGCAATATAGGAGAACATCCATATGGAGGTGGAGTCACTATTATGTGATGATGACATCACATTTTCCACAAACCCTACGGATATGATGAGGAAGGCCCAAAAAAATGCAATCAAGAAATCCTTAAGTTGGTATTTGTAGTGCCTCAAATAGATGAGATAAGAGAAAGGGTTAAACTATTATCTGAGAGAGCACAAAACTTGCAAGTAAGCTATCATGAGATCTTTAATTATAACATAATTTCATTCATGGTTTTATATTTTGTACTCTTTTATGTCATGAACTAAAATATGTGTTGTTTTTACAGGATTATTTGCATCCTCATCATGTTGCTGGCCATGATCAAGGTACTGCAAGTGTTTCTCGGGAAGTAGGGGATGGTACAAGTGTTAATCTTGATCTTCTTGCGCATACAATACTTTATCCGGCCCCATCATCCATGCCTATATTTTCAACTGAAATGTCAGAAACACATACCATGCAGGCATTCAGTAGTCCACCGCCTGGCAGCGAACACATGCCACCACATGTATCAGTACTTGTGGATACAAAGCCCGCTAGTACTGGTGATGTTTTAGCGGCATTTCTTGGATCTTCCCGTATTACTAGTACAGGAACATTTATGGTCACATTTGTGGTGACCGAGGATTTCCTTCCCATAAAGATAGAGAAGGTCTCAAGTACTTTAAAATGTTTTAATTATTATTATATATAATCCAATTGAAATTTACTTATTGATTACTCTTTATAGACTAATGATCCCATGATCATTTTGTAGGAAATGATGTTTTTTATAAACATCTAAGTGATATTACATTGGAGATCTTTGAGCCCACCATACGTACACAGTGGAATGCCCAAAATCAAGATTTAAAGGATGAGCTCATTAACCGTTTAGTTGTGTTGTTCGGTGATAAAACATTCAACCGAACCAAGGTCCTTAAGAAAGTTGGTACCTATCTAAAGTATGTGAGGGACCAATATAGGTCAAATTTAGAGAAGAACAGAAAGTATGAGCATCCCCCCATGATTTCAGAAAGGGAGTGGAAGGACTTGGTGTCAGATGGAAAGGAGAAGGTTGAAAAGAAGAAAGGAAAGACACCACCGGGCCAAGCAAGGTATGTGATACTATCAATAATTTAATTATATATTGATTACTCTTTCTTTTTACATAATCTAATGTATTTAAATTTTTTCATAGGCTACCTGACACATCAAAGGCAACAAAGGCAAGACTAGAAAAACATGGGCAGCACAAACTTGGCTCTGGTGGTTATATGAAAACAACCGCATGATTTGTAAGTATCAATAAATGAAATATTGCATCCAAATAATAAATTGCGAAAATTTTTGGTTTTATCACACCATGGAAGCAAAATTCATGATCGCATGCAAAAATGCAAAGCTTTGATTTACAAAGTGCCCACAGGAGAGGACCTCAAGATTTCCTTCCACCAAGGCTATGGAGCCCTAACTAAACAACTAAGAGTCTCGATTGGGCAAACACAATCTTCCACTGCATCCAACACGCAGGTAAATAAAGTCAATAAAGTTTATTTCAAATTGAATACTTGTGCAATCTATTCAATATTAATTTCTACCATAATAATGTGCCTATTTGTTTTACATAGACAAGCAATGATAATACTGCACATGACACTGGAATGCAGCCTAGTGAGGGTGGAGCGCAACCTGCCGATGAAGGCCATGGTGTGCATCCCGCTACTAGATGTATTCATGTGATATACAAAACGCAGTATGGATTAATACAATTAAACATATTCAATTGCATTTGGTGTATTAATCAATGTAACCTTCCGTGTTTCAACTTTAGAGAATGTAGAGCGTGATCAACATGTTGAGCATGATCAAACTAGACAAGATCAGGAACATGATGTGGCTCCATCAGGTAAAGAGGACCACTCTAATGTTCTTTTAAACATATTTACTTGCAATTGGTGTATTAATTAATGTAATATTTCATGTTTCAACTCCAGATCAAGATTTAGAGGGTGTTCAACATGTTCAGCATGAGGCTATAAGACAATATCAGGAACATGATGTGGCCAATTCAAGTAAAGAGCACCACTCTAATGTTCTTTTAATTAATGAAATACGTTTAACAATAATAATAAAACATATCAATTTAACATTTCTTTGTTATTGTAGTAGACCCCCCTTGCAGCCACATCCACGTTGTGAGTACACGACTAGGCATACATTAAGATCACGAGCAGAGTTCAGAACAATTGAAGAGGGGACAAATGATTTTGAAAATGATACTCCACTTCAGCTTTATTTAGCTACAAAAAAGAAACAAAAAAAAAAGTGATTGTAATCATATTATGACAAGCTGACAACCATATTTTTGATAATATGTAAAAACTGAAAAAATGAATGTTATATGTTAATGAATGAATGTGAATATGTTAATGAATAAATGTTATATGTTAATGAATGAATGTTATATTTTATTAATGGATGAGTGAATGAAAGTTAAATGTTATTAATGGATGAATGAATGATTAATGTTATATGATCGAGTATGGGGAATTGAGAGTGATGTGAGGGGGGGGAGGGAGGGGCCAAATGAGCTTCCATCTTCACATGGTTGGCCCTGTTAAGTAGAGTATATTAAACTATTCTCAAAACAAAGAGAAGCTCAATAAGGTAAGAAATGCACTTTTCAATATAAGAAATGCATCGTTTGAAGCATCAAATCAATATGCAAAGATGAAAGAAAGTGCTAACTTTTCACTATGAACATTGTGTTGTGTGTGGATTTGGATCATAATGTAATGTTTTTTATTTTTATTTTAGTGGTCTCTAAAATTTGACTTTTGTGCATAACAGGTTAGTGGAAAATTTGACAGCTCTGAAGGGTTTAGAGGCTCAATTGAGATAGATACACGGATATTTGGATCTTTTTGTTGATAGGAGGCTTCCACTTAACCATGAAATTTTGTACCATCTACAAGTATGCTAAAATATCTCTACTTACATTCATTCAACTTACTGTAATATAATATCTTATCACAAAAATCTCCTGTTCATTATACTTACATGGATTTTCATGCCCTTTTTCCAAAGCACATGTTTTAAAACAGGAAAGAAGGATGCTGGCAAGGGTTAAGGAATTTGGATTTACACCTACCAATTACATAGCTTACTTCATTCATCCAGCATATTGCCTATGCGTTTCACAATTGTTGGAATCATATACTATAATTACAGAACTAATAAAATGAAAATATGTAAGTTTCAAATATGGCATTACATATCTTTCTATGAATTTTTGAAAGAAAATATCAAAATGAAGAAGTATTAACAAATTAATCTGCATAATTTCTAACAGATCAGGGAATGTTTTTGCAGAGTTATCTTGAATATATTTAAGACAAAAGTAACTTATAGAGATTGAAGCAGAATATCGGTAGTCTAAAATCACTAGTCAACACATCTTAGTAGTATCTCAATTCAAGAGAACTAGGTCCACTATCCATTAGCCAATAAAACAAATAAAATCAATTCATAAGATTATTCTGTTCTAATAGGGTTGACTGTTTGCTTCTTTCTTTTTTATTGTGAGGAAGTCATCAATATACACTTGGTTTTCCCGCCTTCTCTTGCCTCGTGGCTAGAGAGTTTTTGCATAAGGCATCAAAGTAACCTTCAAGATTGACAATGGCAATGAGTACAAGGTCAATATAACTTAATGCTAATTGGGTATGATTTTATTTGTTCAAGATCAATTTAGATTCATTTTCTACTCACACTACTTTTATTTACATTTATGTTTTTCTAATATCCATTTTCCTTTACATTCATATTCTTCTATACATATTGTGTTTACACTAATTTTTTCCTTAATTTAATCTAGGGGAGAGGACCTAGTACCTGAGCAACTTTCAATGTCATGCTATTAGGATTTACTCTGAAGCTAATCCAAAGTTTTTCTTTCCTGCTTGAAGCCATATTGTAGTGTTTTCTCTATGAAGCCCACATGATCCCCATCAGGTATCTTCTTTTTGTAGTCTCTAAATTTCTTAGAATAAATCAACAACCGGTTTGTCTAAATGTGGCTCCTTGTTTACACATTAATATCTCTTTTGGCAGCAATGGATCAAATTGGATTCATGGGGTCTTAAAGAGAAGGATCTCAAACATGGAGATCAAGAGTGTGACCAGGTAAAACCATTCATAGTCATGCTCATATTGTTTTATTGACTGTCTAAGAGCTAAGTATCCAGGATAACATTCTGTATTTTTCTATTGAATTTCCAGAGTGAGAATAATTTTGGGTTTGCAATCCTATTTTTTAATACACTAGCTAAGTATCCAAGACGCACTGCAAGTACTCTTTCTCACCAAATTGCTCATTTTCCACAAATTTAGATTCTATTGTGTAGTTTAATATTCACTAGTTTGATTTTTTCTTTTTTAGCAAAATTAGAATCCAGTTCGTAGGTTGTGCTTGTTGTCCATGATAGTCCCCTTGATCTCATGACTCATCATAGGTATTATATTTTTCTCCAATTGTTGATCAACATCAAATGTGACCATCATAATATCATCCATAGCCTCCATATTCTACAATTATTCATTGCTCATTTATCATACATAGTAACCAAATAATGCAGGCCTAGAGCTTGGACTAGAGATGTATGAAAAAAATGATAAATCCCTGCCTCTGTAAGCCTAATTAAACACAACAACTGACATGTTGTTTGATATTCTAAACAGTCATATGACTGTCCTTTTTCTACCTTGTAAACACTTACTCAATGCATACAATAATTTATTGAAATGCAAAGTTGAATGGCCTCTTAACTCTTGACACTAATGTCAATGCATTTGTCCAAACAAGGTTAATCATATTGTGATCTAAATTTTTGTAATGAAGTCTTCCAATCTGAGCATTGATGATAATCCATCTTGTCTTTTACTACCCCTATTAAATGCTCATCGTCTTGGCACATCAACTTTCTCTCTTTGATTGACCTGTCCTTATGTCCTGTCATTATCCCTATGGATGCACTTTGGAGCCTCCTACTACTTTTATATATCACCCAGAGTCACCCCGATATGCCTACATTTCAATGAATAGTTTTTTTTTTAAACTGTATTGTTCCGTCGAAATTGCGACGAACCGCAAAAATGCCCTACGACCTTGCTATGTACCCGACGAACTTTTGTCATAATGACTTGCCTATTTCATCGCGAGTGCGAAGAACTTTCACCATAATGACTTGCCTATTGTGTCATGTGTTCAACGCTCTTATGTCGCACGTGCTCCGGGCACTGTTCGTCGCTAGATCGACAACTATATCTCGCTGCTCCAACCCTTCAGTGATGGTATGCCGCATGTGCTTCGAGTACTATTCATCAGTAGACCAATGATATAGTTGTCTCCATCCCGAGAATGTATGTCGATGCTCTGATGCTTCAACGACGGTATGCCGCATGTGCTCTGGGTACTGTTCGTCGCTTGACTAACGAGTATATGCCATTGCTCTAACACTTTAGCGAAGGTATGCTGCTCGTGCTCTGGGCATTTTTTGTCACTAGATCGACGACACTGCCGTCCTAGTTCTGACGAATGTATGACATTGTTTTGATGCTTCAGCGACGGTGTTTCGCCCACAGTCCAGCCACTGCTCGTCGCGCGATCGACAAAATGGGCATCGTTGTTTCGATGAGCTCACATCAAGAGGGTGACATTTTATTATCCATCGGGATATAGACAAAAATTGAGCGACGGCGTTGATTTGTGCGATTCATTGGTCGACTGACAATAGATCGTCGAAATTTCAACGAACGGCCGTCAAAAATTGGGGTCAAATCCATTAGTGTGTCTAGATCAGATTCTGTAGAAAATGGGCTAAAAGGGGTCTCCAAGCTTCAACTAGGGCTTTGTTGACTTGAATGTCTTTGATGAGTTGAGAACACCTTCTTAGCACCTTTCTCCTTGACAAATCTGCATACAAAAACCTTCAAATCACACATACAAAGAGGAGAAAAGGATTATTGTTAGAGTATAGGGGTTTTCCTTTGTCAAACCCCTTTGATGATAATCAAATCCAAATGAGAAAAAAGGAAAGGAAAGGATTATTGAATGACAAAAAAAATACAAACACTTACCAAATCCTTTGTTGAAGATTTTTACAACATGCAAGAATCAACTCCAATGGAGATTACTTGAGATGCCTTGTGCTTGAATGCTTGCTTGGGAAGCTTGAGTGCAAGAGTACTTGGAAGATTGAGTGAAGGTGAAAAATGAACTTAGGAGGAGGGAAAAATGAAGGCGAAAACCCTTATTTATACAAGATAAACCCTAATTTTCTCGAAAATGCAACATGATAGGCCGACACTAGGGTTTTGGAGGCAAATTCTCATTAAGAAATTGTTTTAATTTTGAATTTTATGCCTAAAGGGACTAGGTCGCCCAAGGTGGCGACCTAGTCCACTTGGGAAAATCCAAGTGCTAGTCAGGAATAAAATGGTGATCAATGATGTGTGCTAGGCTTTCCTCCCGAAACACACTTAAGTTGGGCCTAAAAGTACATTAAGGGGACAAATTAGCATAAAAAAGGGTTAAATTATGGATGACAAGCCTAGGAAAGTGTGAAAATTCATTACAACACTTTGTCACAAGGATTGGAAAGGGTTAAAGAGGGGTTATTTAGGTGACTTATGTTCAAAGGGTCTTAGAAAAGTGAGGAAATGTGTTACAACACTTCACAAAACCTTAGTAAAACATCGTTATATTTTTGTTGAATTGCAAGCTTTCAAGACTAAATCAAGGTAAAACATGGCCAAAACCAAGGGAAAAGGCCAAAATGAGTGAAAAAGTGCCAAAGACTACACTTTTTGGCGACACATTTAGTCCCCACTTTAGTGAGAGGATGAACTTGTTTCAAACTCACACTAAAGTAGTTGAGTCACACACGTTGAGTGGGATCCAATGTATTCATGCTAGTAAGATGAGATGGCGTCAATCGAGAGGGATGATCAAGCCCCCAGGATCAAGATCCCATGACAGAAAGAACATAAGCACAAAAGATCACACAAGAAGTGATATGAAAAAGGTGAAGACAGATGGAAAAGTCAGATCAAGCTTCAACCGTTTGTTCAGCTAGTTGTGGATCATATCTAGGTTTTTTGTCTAAAAAGGAAGAGGGTACTCACTTTAGGTCGATGAGAATTTTGGTTGTCTGTCGGGTGAGAATTCCAAAAAGGTGAGAGACATACACTCGGTTGGTATGCACTCACACACATGCAAAGGTGGATATGGGGAAATTTGTGCCACTAGTTGGGCTTCCCTCTCAACCATATCAAATTTGGACTCCCTGACAACTTTGATAAGGTGCCACAAAAGACAAGGGTACAATTCATGAGACAAGCAAAGCCTTGGATGCTTAGAACCCATGAATAAGTGCAATATGGAACCACATGCTTGAAAGTTGTGTTATGTAAGGTGGTCATGTATGCACGAATGCAAAAGTGTAAAATGCAAAAATCTGAAAAAGTAAAATGCAAAAGGGATGTTCAAAGGAGTCTTGTTTCGTTCATGTGAGGTCTTTAACTTAGGGAGAATTGTGTCTAATATCTCCAAGAGAGGACCAATCAAAGGATAGAAGATTCACAACTTAGGGGATGCAGTGTGTCGCATCAAGCCACTAAAAGGAATGTAATATGCTAAGATAAGTTACACTTATTAAAGACATTACACCGAATTTCATCCACAAAGTGAGAAAAGGCATCATGTGAAGTGACAAAGCTACACTAGGAACCAAGGAAAATGAAAAAGGAAAATGATGCCAATGTATGCCCCCACTTTAAAGGAATTTCTACACACCATTTTGTGAGAAATTTCTTTAAAGTAGAGGAAGGTATGAGAGGGTAAGTATGCCACATGCAATCCAACTTAAGACATTTCATCCACATCCCAAGCTTATCTTGTATGTTCATGAGAGGTTAATGCCTAGTCAAAAGAGGCAACGAAAAGTGAAATACAAGGACAAGGCTAATGACCACTTGCCCCCACTTAGTGCAGGGAAAAGGTGAGTTGAAAGGAGGAAGGTATGCATTAGGGAGAGGAATTAGGTGCCCCCACAGAAGGGAGAGCACCAAGCTCCTTGAGATGTTTGAATTTTATTGTTTGAAGGAAAGAGAGAGGAGGGAGGTAACCCTAAATATTTCTTGGAAGAGTATGGTATGTCAGTTGGTGTTATGTTTACATTGTGTCCCTATGTAGGAGGGAGATGGTAGCCGATGCCATAAAAATATTCCAAGTTAAATGAAGGGTTTGTGTGCTTTTGAGAAGGATTGGTTTCTATACAATAACACAAATCCTTGTTAGTGTTATGTGGTGTTCCTCCATGATTGATGGGAGAGATATAGCCCCCATCACCACCATGGGGTAGTGGTGTTAATGTAGAACCAAGATGAGCATATGAAACATAGGGTGGTTTTGGTGTAGGTTGTGAGGTTTCACACTCTCCTTTAAAGGGAGGCATAAGACCCCAATCATTACTAGAACTTGTATCTGAAAATGAATTGTTGGTATAGGACTCTTTGGACCAAGAGGGTGAGATTTTGGAAATTTTATTGAAAGGAGGTGTAGAATCTAACGACCCCCAATGATCACAAAAGAGTTTTTTTGTAGGTGAAGGATTAGCATCAACTTGTATAAGTTTGGATGTAGGAGTGAAAGGGTTAGGGGAGTTGGAAATTTTGTGAGTAGTTGATTCATAGCTTTGTACATCTACATCAACCATGTATATATTTTTATTGTATTCAAATTTCATGGTATAGTGAAGGGTAGATGGGACTCCTTTCATAGCATGAATCCATGGTCTCCCTAGGATAAGATTATGTAGAAGGGGTCCTTGCATGATATGAATAGGAGTAGGCAACACTAATGGTCTGACTTTGATAGGTAATGTGATCATCCCTAGTGGTTGCCTATTAACATTGTCGAAGCCACAAATATGAACATCATTAAGTTGTTCATGATATTTTTTTCCATGCCAAGTGTGGTCAGGAGGTCCATGCTACAAAGATTAATATCTGATCCATTGTCTATGAGAGTGTTTCAGACTAGAGTTTCATTAATGATAACCTTTATCAGCAAGGGATCGTTCTTGCTTTGAACCTCAAGTGAGGGAAATTCATGTTTAGAGAATGTGATTTCAGATTGGGCTACTTCCATGGGACAAGAGGAGGGTTTGATATTGTTTTATTTTATGTAAGCTTCAATATCCTCCTATATTTGTGCCATTTTGTGAAAGAGAAATCTGACCGTAGGTGAAAGTTAAATAAGCTCCCATATAGATATATCAGCATGAGTCTTTTTAAGGTCCTCAACATGAGGGACTCTTAGTTGAGAAAAAGGTAATGGTGTAGGAGTGATGCTTGATCTCCTATATGTTTGAGTCACTAGGTTACAACTTAGTGGCTGAAAAACATTGTTATGATTAGAGTGCATCATGGATTTCAAGATATCTCTTAGTTTTTGGTGTGATTCACTAGTGGGAGGGGACTTAGTAGGCTCACTAATTGAAGCAGATCTCACTTGTGTCATCATAACCTCAAGAATAGTGTCTTTATGTTCATGATCGGTCAAGGAAAGGGATTTTAATGTCACTTGATTATATTCTCCTAGGGAAGGTTGAGTGTTTGAAGGATAGGTGTCAATTTTCATGTTTGTGTGCACCATGATAGTCTCCTTAAGAGAAGAGTTTTTAGGAGAACTAAAAATCGAATGTTCACATTCAAAGGTTGGTTCTTCTAAAATAACTTTGTCGTGAGGAGGGTAATGATCAATGGTGGAATTGTCTTGTTTAATAATGGGTTCCCTAGGAGAAGGGGGACAACTAAGATACTTATGACTATCATCAATTGTATCTTCTAACGACAAAGTATCTTCATCACACCTAGGAAAGATACTAGGAGAAGGAAAAATGTTATGGTCATGATCCCTTAGGATTGTGTTGTCATGGTTGTTAAGAGAGGTAAGAGGAGAGAAAAAACTAGGATTCTTAGAACTCTCATTAATTGGTTCTTCTGAAACCAAAATCTCTACATCACAAAGAGGAGAGAGATTAGGGGAAGAACTAATATGATTGTTCATAATATCCAAGGTTGTATTCTCTATCACTAAAATGCTCTCATGGGGAGGGGGTAGGGAAGGTTTCTTAGCATATCTAGCTTTGTATGATACTAGCATTGTTTGAACAAAAACTACAAATACATATAACCATATTATGTACCATTTCAGGGATATGAACAATGTGGATACAAAGATACATAACATTTTTATCTAATGTATACTAAGTTTGAAAAATGTAAACAATGTATATGAGAGAAAAAAAAGTACTTTTAGAAAACTTATACATAGTTTTATAAATGTAAACATTGTATAAGCAAAAGTAAAAAGTACTTTTGTCAATGCTAAGCACATTTTCAGGAATGTAAGCATTTTGCAAATCGAATGATGAAGGTATATCAAAAATGACCACTTTATATTGATGATTTTGAGTTAGAAGCATAAAACCTATGTTCTCATAACTTGCCAGACTTATAGTCTATGGTACTAGGAGGTCTGGGAAGCATAGAAATAAGGTTTCTGATGCTGTAATAGGTAGTTAAAAATGTGAACTGGGACTAGGTCGCCCAGAATGGCGAATTAGTCCCAAAAGGGATTTTTTACAAATTTTCTAAGTTTTTTGAGTGGTTTGGATGTGTTTCAAGCTATATGATGCAATCCTAAGATGCCAATGTAGGATTTTAGAGATTTTTAATGAAATTTTATATGCAAAAATTCAAGTTAACATGAAAAAACCCTAGGATGCAAACAATAAAAAATTATAATGTAATGCAAGCTATTTCCTAAGATGAAATGCAAGATCAGAAGATTAACAAGTTTTGGAAAGTCAGATTCACCAAAATGAACAACCAAAAACATATACAAAGAGGGAAAGAGGATTCCCCTTTACTATGCCCCTATGGTTTTTCACCTAGGAGCACTTGGTTTAGGAATGACCCTCTTTCTTCTTAATGATATGGTATTTTGGTGATTGCATTCAAAGGATAGGGGTTATGTATGGGTTGTGTTGTATGTGTGTGAAGTGTGGCTGAATGAAACTAATGCTATCTATGAAATGTAAACAAAGCAATGTAAAGTAAATGACCTAAATCTATGTAAACAGAAAGGAAACTAGAAATTTCAAAGCTTGTCCACCTGGGAGTGGAGAGTTGAAGATGAGAGTCCCCAAAATGTTCTGAAAATTGTCTGAAATCTGGAAAGGGACACTTACGCTAGAATGGGCGACCTAGTCCTTATGTCAGGAAATTTCTCCAGAACAGGTTTCTTCCAAAAGGGTGTCCAAGTCCACAAAAATCCCCAAACTCTAGGCTCAGTGGGACTAGGTCACCATTGTTGGTGACCTAGTCCTCTTCTTAGTTTCTGAGAATCTAGGAGTAGGGATTAGAACCTTCGGTGTGCACTTTGGTTCTCGATAGGTGTCTAGTTCACATTCTGTAGAAAATGGGTTGAAAGGTGTCTCCAAGCTTCAACTAGAGCTTTTTTGACTTGAATTCCTTTTATGAGTTGAGAACACCTTCTTAGCACCTTTCTCCTTGACAAACTTGCATACAAAAACCTGCAAATCACACATACAAAGAGGAGACAATGATTAGGGTTAGAGAATAGGGGTTTTCCTTAGTCAAATCCCTTTGATGATAATCAAATCCAAATGAGAAACAAGGAAAGAAAAGGATTATTGAATGACAAAGAAAATACAAACACTTACCAAATCCTTTGTTGAAGATGTTTGCAACATGCAAGAATCAACTCCAATGGAGATTGCTTGAGATGCCTTATGCTTGAATGCTTGCTTGGGAAGCTTGAGTGCAAGAGTACTTGTGAAGATTGAGTGAAGGTGAAAAATGAACTTAGGAGGAGGGAAAAATGAAGGTGAAAACCCTTATTTATACAAGATAAACCCTAAATTTCCCAAAAATGCAACATGATAGGCTGACACTAGGGTTTTGAAGGAAAATTCTTGTTAAGAAATTGTTTTAATTTTGAATTTTATGCCTAAAGGGACTAGGTCACCCAAGGTGGCAACATAGTCCACTTGGGAAAATCCAAGTGGTGGTCAAGAATAAAATGGTGATTAGTGATGTGTGTTAGGCTTGCCTCTTGAAACACACTTAAGTTGGACCTAAAATTACATTAATGGGACAAATTATCATAAGAAAAGGGTTAAATTAGGGGTGACAAGTCTAGGAAAGTGTGAAAATGCATTACAACACTTTACAAAAGTTTGTCACAAGGCTTGGAAAGGGGTAAAGAGGGGTTGTTTAGGTGAATTATGTTCAAAGGGTCTTAGAAAAGTGAGGAAATGTGTTACAACACTTCACAACACCTTAGTAAAACACTATTAGACTTTTGTTGAATTGCAAGCTTTCAAGACTAAATCAAGATAAAACAAGGCCAAAACCAAGGGAAAAGGCCAAAATGAGTGAAAAAGTGCCAAAGACTACACTTTTTGGTGACATAGCATGAAACCTAACTTTTTGAGGCCATAAATTTTGATGTGAAAGTTAATTAGAGCCTATTGTTTTAAAAATAGAGAGCTAAAAATCATCAATGCTGAAAAACTAAGAATTTTTTCTCAAAAATTGAATTTTCATGTTGCATAGTCTAAAAAATGCATTCTTCATACGATTAACATTAGAAGAAAGTTTGGTATGTACCATTCCTAACATTCTCCCACTTTTTTAACACCTTTTAAGAGAAAATATAATACCAATACTTATGAATTAATTTCCAAGTATTAAGATGCCCATAGACTCATAGCACCAATTGAATATTTTTATGCTTGTTGTAGTGTAGGAAAAAGTATTCCTTTTTCACACTTAATTTGGGAATAATTAATAATAAAATGAGCTTAATTATGCCTTCATTTAGTGTTTTAATATGTATTTTACATATTCACATTAAGTTTAGGGCCCTTTTAATTAAAATGGACTTAATTGTGCCTTATTTTTGGTGTTGTAAGGTGTACCTTTACACTTTCATAATAAACTAGGGCTTCATTAATTAATTGAGGTTAATTTTCCTTAATTGTCCCCTTTAATTCAAATCCAAGCCTATTTAATTTTAAATTCTGAAGGATAAAACCTGACATTCATTAATGCCATAACATAAGGTTTAACATTGAGCAATGTGTGTCCTAGGCAAGTGGCCTAGGACCCATTTTCCATAGGGTGAATGGTTCCTCACTTGCACCTATGACCTAAATTCAAACTATGTTTTTGGTAGTATTTTAATGATTTCAAATGTATATTCAGATATCGACTTATGATATTTGAATTTTGGGAATTAATCTTAAGATATGTATAAATAAGAGGTCATTTCACTAAGTTTCATCTAAGAAATCCTAAGATTTTCAGGCTAGCAAATTTATGAGCAAGTGTGATCAAGAGAAATTCAAGAGCATTTCAAGGCATTCAAGGGCAGATTTGTTGAAGGTTATTGTAGCAATCAAGATTCCATTGCCATGCCAAATATTTATTGCATCATGCATGTTGTTTGAGCTAATATGGTGATGTAAAGTTCAAGATGTATTCAAGCATATCAAAGGAATTGTTTCTAATCAATTTTCATGGTCAAAATCTACATCCATTGAAGCCAATTCATTCTACTTGCAGATTTACAATCCAGGGTTCAAACAAAGGTTTGGTGAGTAGTAACACAGTGTTGTTCATTCATCATTCCTTCTTTCATGTTTCATTCATTTGAAGGTTTAATTACCAAAATGGGGTTTGACCAAGGAAAACCCCCATTCACCTAACAAACAACATTTTTCTCTCTTTGATGTGTTATTGTGAATTTCAGGTGAAAGATCCTTTGAAGAGAAAAATTGAAGAAAGTTGCAAAGTTGTCATTTCACATAAACTCTTCTACAAAATTTATTTCTGACTATCTGAGAGTGAGAATTGAGAATCTAGGAGTGCAAACACAATGGAATAGAACCTATAAATAGATTGAAGAGAACCTAGAAATATATTTCAGAGAACCCTAGCTAGAACCCATTCACCATAGGGAGAATGAGTCCTTAGTGAGCTTCAAAAGGTGACTTTGGTGAAAGGTACACAATATTTTCCCATTTCCAGATCTACCTTTTGATTACTATTTCTATTATTTTTTATCATTGTCTTTCATTTGCATTTTATAGCTTGTATTTTGGACTTTTTTTAATGATCTTAATCTTTCTCCCCAAAGTGTTATTTAGTTTATACCCCCATCCTTGCATAGATAGGAAATTTGTTGATTCATACTTTTATTTGACTCACCTTTTGGTTGATGTTCACTTCATTGTTTGGATCTCATTTCCTTGAATGAAATTAGGGAAAGAGGTCTTTGTGGTGAACTAGCCCATTCATCTCCAAAACCCACACTTTTTTTTTTTTTTCATAGATTCTTGACCAAAAGACAAACTAATAAAATAAACCATATTGTTCTTATCATAGATTCTTTGGTTATCACACCGATAATTTTCATCCTTTAAAGAAAGTATTGAATAATTTAGCACCATCTAAGAGTCAAACTTGACTAAGAAAGCATGAATTTTTCTCCTTTCCATGTAATAGTTGTAGGATCATAGTACCCTCACTATTACATTTTTTACATTCATTGCAAATCATTCTCTTTATCACAAGGAGCTCATTCTCACCACCCATCTCAACTCATCCTTGTCTTGCACTTAGTGGGGGAAAGGGGTTAGATAGCCTTTTCCTAGCTTTGACACTTGTTTTTGTCCCTTTGGCTAGTTGTCCATCTTTCGTATATATTGATCAAGATTGGGATGCAGATGGCCTAATATAAGTTGACTCGCATGTGCCTTACTAATCTTTTGCATTATTTTATTTTTCATGTTTCTTTATGTGATTGCATGTGTGTAATGTGATCCCCTGTACTATTTTGTTTGATGTATCTCTCTCTCTTTGTGCATTCCTCTATATGTATCTACATTCTTCTCTATTCCGTAAACATTTTATCTTTTCTTTTTCTCATGTTTTCCTTTTGGGGTGGTCAATGCAGGGCATCAAGACATTTAGGTCTCTTACATGATGACCCAAAAGGATTTTTCTTTTTTTCACTCTTTTTGTGTCATTCTTCCAATTCTATGAGTATTTGGGGAATGATGACTTTTTCAAGATCTATAACAACATTATAGCAAAGATATATTGACCCTGAATCCATAGATCCCTCCTTCCTTTTTCATGGCGTAGCTTCATTTTGGAAACATATGACTTGGCATAGGTTGTATGAGTAATTTCTCATGTCTTAGGATTGATCATTGGCTATTGTAAATAAATTTCTCACAACAATGGTGTTATCAACCACTTTAAATTGGAGGCATGCATTGATAATATCATTTTACAATTTTCATGTTTCATGGTGTGATTTATTTATTCTTGTGATGTGTCCTTTTCTTGGTGATGTCATTGGGTTTTATGTCCTCCAAGAGTGTGATATTTCTTAGTGTATGGATTTCCTCTTAGTGGTGATGTGACGCATTATATTCCCTAAGTTCAAAATATTTTACTCTTGACTTGTCCTATCTTGGAGACATTAGACACAATGTTCCCTAAGAAGAAGACTTACACGAACTAAGAAAATAACCTTTGAACAAAAACTTGTACTAGCATTATTGTTCATAATTGTTGAGCATAACACAACTTGTTAAGCCTTATGAAGCTCAAAACTCTAAATTCAAATCCACCTAGCATAATACACCTTGCTTTCCTATGAAGACCAAATGAATTGAAAAGACAAATTTTAAAGAGATAATAGGAGCAAAAAGAAGGTTCCCAAGCCGCTACAAAGCATCCCGAACCATTACCATTGACAGAGGTAAGTGACAAGTGGCACAAAACTCAGAAACGGTTGTTTGAATGTCAAAATATCATGATATGCTAGCGTGATGCATGAATGTACATGCGACATGCTAGTGTCCAAAAAAATCACACTACAAAATGATGGGAACAAGGAAAGCACAAGGATTGACATAAAGATAATGCACAAAATTAGTTGTTGAAGAGAGGTCTTGAGCATCCTAAGAGGGGAAAAATATGATGCAATGTTTGAAATGATCCTACACAAATACTAAGGGAGTGGATACAAAAGTGTAGGTGAAATTGCAAGGGGGTGCAATTTTACAACTCGCAATTTCATGACACTACACGAATTCAATAAAAGCATGATAACATATCATGTATTCTACTTCTATAGTGGAAAAAATGGCATCTTATCACTTTCCCATCCAATTGATAGTATCACCAAACATGGTGAAAACATATCCACTAATGGATTTCCTTCTATCAACATCCCTAGCTCAATCTAAATTCATAAATCTATCAATAGCCACACAATGTTAGTCCCCCTATAGAATTATCATGGTAACAAATGGAGTACTCTAAGATACCTTGCAAGTAGCTAAAATCCTCTTCACTATATTATAATATGATTTTCCAAGAATAAACATGAAATAAATAAGTATTTATACTACTTTCTTGATGTTTGGTCTTGTACAAATTATAATATATATTAAGCTCAATAGTAATAGTATAAGGTTTTGAACATAGGTTGTCACTTATGTCAAAGGTTGTCATTGATGAAGAAGATTGTAGTACTTTAATTATTAGATTCCCCTTGACTTATCATTTTGAGTTGTAAAAACATATGCTATATTTCTGATGAGTATTAAAAGGTGTCTTTAATGAAGAAGTTGTCTCATCAATCATATCACTATTAGTTTTATTGAGACATGACTGCCTTCTAGAGGTTGGTGTGATTACTATTCTAGAAATGTGATCTTGTTTGGTTTTTTGAAAAATTTAAAGCCTTTATGAAATGTGATCTTGTTTCTGAAAAATTAGATCCCATTTTTGGCTCAAGGCCTCAAAGCGAAATGAGATATCGTTTACTAAATAACAAGATATCATTTCATTTTTCCCAATTGTGAGGATAGATTTGGACAATAGATCCAAGCAGTTATTCTCACTATGGTTTTTTCCATCTTGGGTTTCCATGTATATCTAGTGTTTATTTGTGTGCTTTATGCTTTTATTTTTTAATTGCTTATGTGGGATTTGATGAGAAGAATCATATATTCTAATAACCATAGCAAAGTTAAGAGTTTTGAATTGATTAGATCTAATGATTCACCCTACCTCTCAATAGATTGTGTGCCCTTCAATTGGTATTAGAGCCAAGTTCCTTTGAAGAAGCCTAACAACTTAAGGTAGTTCCAAGATTGCACACTCAGTTGCTCGGGAAGGATACTTTGGAAACAAAGCACCATTGTTTGATGGATCCAATTTTGAATTTTGGAAAGTTAGGATGGAGTCCTACTTGATGGCTTTAGGAATGGATATTTGGATGTGAGATTCCTAAAACCTTCCTAGGGATCAGGCCAGAAAGAGGCTTGTGAAATCAATGCTAAGGCAAGGAATGATATTTTATGCAGATTGACTGACTCTGAAATTGTGAAAGTGATGTAGTGCAAAATAGTGAAGGAAATATGGGATAAACTAGAAACCATCTATGAAGGTGATGAAAAATTCAAAGAGGGAAATTTTCAAACTCATAGATCTTAGTTTGAAATCCTAAAGATTACAGAAGATTAAAATATTTCCACATTCCTACTTTGAGTTGATGTTTAGTTGTCAACTCTATTCGAGGTCTTAAAGAAGAATTAAAAGAAAAGGTTGTTGTGAAAAAGGTACTCAAATCTCTCCCTAGAAGATTTGATTCTAAAGTGTCTAGAATTGAAGAAGCTAAGGATCTAAATGCTTTGAAGTTGACTAAACTGCATGAAATTCTAATTGCTTTTGAGATGAGATTTGAAAGTGAATATTCTATAAGGAAAGAGGTTTCTTTTAGAGTATCTAAGAAGGAGGTTGATCAAGATTCTGATATTGGGTCTGATCTAAAGGAAGCCATTTTTTTCAAGAAGCTACAAAGAGGTTTCAGTAAGTACAATGGAAAGTTACCTTTTAAGTGGTTTAATTATGGTGAAGTAGGAAATTTTATGGCTAAGTGTCCCCATAAGCGTTCTAACAATGTTCAACACAAGTATGGAAATAAATCATTTCAGAGAAGGAATAAAGGTCAGAGGAAACATAAGAGTTTCTACACTAATGAGGAAGAAGACTACTCTACTGAAGAGGAAGACAAATATATCTTTGGAGATGAAAAAGAAAAAATTATTTTCATGGCTTTTGAGACTATTGAAGGAGATGAAAAAATTAATTCTAGAAATAATGAAGATGAAGTAGATCTTTTGGAAGAATTGATATGTACTGGAAAGGAAATCAAAAGGTTGAAAAAAATAATTGTAGAAGAAGTGAATGCTAAATAAAAGGTATCTAAGTATTTGAAGAAAGAAGAAATGATTATTGTTGATCTAAAGACCTAGATAGAAGAAGAAAAAAGGATTGAGGAAGTTTTGATCAAAAAATTGCTATCAAGAGATAAAGACTATGAGAAATTAGAAGTAAAAATTGTGACAATAATAAAAGAACTTGATAAAGTGAATCAACAACTATATATGAGGTATTGAAAGAATATTGGAACCTTAGATTAGATATTGGAAAGTCAAAGGTTTTGGCATGTCAAAACTGAACTTGGTTTCGATGATCAAAAGAGCAAGGTGACAAAACAACTAGTGAAGTCTACTAAAGCAAGTCTAAAAGTGATTGGTTTTGAAAGTACAAAATTTGAAAGAGTTATTTCAAGTGATGAAAGCAAGACACAGAATAATGACTTTATTCAAGTTCATAAGAAGAGACAAAGATCTTAAAGATAGGGATACAAAACCAGGTTCAATTATTATTTATTCGTTTATTGTTTTAATTACAATATTTTTTTCCATAATGTTGTGGGCCGTAGAAGTGCTCCGATAAGAAGAAATATTTTTTTTTAGCAATAATGCATTTGCAAATCTATACAATTTCAATATCATTTGCTACAAATACAACAAATTTGGACACATTGCTAGGAATTGTAGGAGCAATTTTGTGAGTCCTCTACTGAAAAGTGGAAGAAAAGGATTAGATAGTAGGATTCACGAATCAGATAATGTCTAGAGGAAGGTTCTAAAAGAGAAGTCAAAAAAATCATTGATTGCTTAAACTGCTCTACATGCTCAAAAGGAAAAGAATTTATAGATCGTAGACAATGATTGCTCAAGCCACATGACTGGAGATAAAATTAAGTTCATGAATTTCAATAAATTTGAAGGAGGTTATGTGACTCTTTGAAAAAAATCTATTTCTAAAATCACTGGTAAGGATACTTTGAATCTTGATGGTGGTAGGACAAAGAAACATGATGTTTTGTATGTTGAAGGTTTAAAGCATAATTTTTTAAGTGTAAGTAAGAGGTGTGATAAATACTATAAGCTATCTTTTAGTGATGAAGGTTGTGAAATCAAGGAATCAAGCACTAGAAAACTAACTATGGAAGGAAGTGGGACATACAATGACATATATCATCTTAGTGAGTTGAATGGACAAAATTGTCTAATTGTGCAGAGAGAAGAAAGTTGGCTTTGGCACAGAAGGTTGAGACATATGAACTTTGATGAAATTGTAAATATTAGCTTAGGAGTAATGGTTTAGGATATGCCAAATATTAAGAGGCCTCGATCTATAAGCTACAAGCCATGTCATGAAGGAAAGAAGACAAGAAGAAAATTTCTTGCTAAGGAATAGTATACTTAAAAACCATTAGATTTGTGCAAACCCATGAGGATAAATAGTCTATATGGAGATAGGTATTTTATGATGCTAATTGATGATTACACTAGGATGACTTGGATTACTTTTCTAAAAGAGAAGTTAGAGGCATTTGAGAAGTTTAAGGCATTCAAGGTATTAGTAGACAATGAAACCAAAAGAACGAACAAGGTTTTGAGACCAAATAGAGGTGGAGAGTTCACTTCCAACAAGTATGAAAATTTTTGTGAAGAGCATGAGATCTAGAGGCAAATTTTTTCTCTTAGGACTCTGCAGAAAATGAGTTTTTGAAAGGAAGAAATGGATTGTACAAGAGATGGAAATAACAATGTTATGTCAAGAAAATCAACCGGATATGTACTGGAGAGAAGCAACTCAAACTATTGTATACATTTTGAAAAAAGTTCATATTAGATGCAAGATTTATAAGACACCATATGAGCTATGGAGAGGAATACTGGCCTCGGTCAAACATCTCAAAATATTTGGAAGCAAGTGCTACATCAAAAGGGATGAAGAAAATTTGGGCAAGTTTGATTCCAGATCTGATGAATGTATTTTCCTCGGTTATTCTTTGAGAAGTAAAGCATATAGATATTATAATAAAATATTGAAGAGGTTGTAGAAAGTGAAAATTTGAGAGTTGATGAAACAATTCAGTCTATTAGTTTTCCAAGAGTATAAGATGATGAAGAACCAATTTACAAAAATAGTGAAGAATCAAAAGTTAGTACAAAAACTCTAGCAAAGTATGTTCAAAATAATCACTTTGAAGACTAGATCATAGGAGATAAATATGCGTTCAAACCCAAAATAAACTTGAGAGAAAATAAGCAAGTACACTTTGCATTATTGTCAAAAATAGAATATGTCGTATAAAGAAGCAAGCAAGGAAAAAGGTTGGATAGAAGCTATAGAGGAAGATTTGAATCAGATCAAGAAGAACGAAACTTGGGTACTTGTCCCAAGACTTAGAAAGGAAAGAATGTGATTGGAACCAAGTGGTTTTTCAAAAATAAGCTAAATGAAGAAGGTGATGTGATCCTGAATTTTGTGCAAAGGGTATGCTCAGGTTGAAAACATAGATTTTGAAGACATTTTCTCTGGTAGCAAGACTATAAGTAATCAATGTGTTTTTATCTCTTTTAGCATTCAAAAATTTCAATGTATACCAAATGGATGTGAAGTCAACATTTCTAAATGGACAGCTAGAAGAAGAGATCTACATTGAACAAACAAAAGGGTTTCAATGTTTTGACAATCTAGATTATGTTTGCAAACTGAAGAAGGCTTTGTATGGACTCAAACAAGCTCCAAGAGCTTGGTATTCATGATTGGATGGATACTTGCAACAACAAGGTTTCTAGAAAGGAAGTGTAGATAGTAATTTATACATAAAACATAAGGTGATCAATTGCCAATAGTTGTGGTCAATGTAGATGATATCATTTTTGGTGGTAGTAGTGATGACATGCACAAGATATTTCAAAAGGCAATACAAAGTGAGTTTGAAATGTCAATTCTAGGTGAATTATATTTCTTTCTTGGGTTACGAATTGCACAATCAAATAAAGGCATATTCATTTCCTAGAACAATTACATTAAGGAGATGTTAAGTAAGTTCAGAATGGAAGATTGCAAATTGGTGGGTACACATATGGTTACAAGATGAAAATTAAGTAAAGATGGTGAATTTTTAGTAGACTAAACCTTGTAAAGATATATGATTGGTAGTTTTTTGTATGTGATAACATCTAGAGTGGATATAATGCAAGAAGTTGGAATGGTTGCTAGATTTTACATTGCACCTAAAGAAACTCATGTTAAATAAGTAAAGAGAATATTTAGATATTTGAAGGCTAATATGTATTTTGGATTGTGGTATCCAAAGAGTGAAAATTTCTCTGACTATATACATTGATCTAGACTGGGCAGGAAGTATAGATCATAGGAAGAGCACAAGTGGTGGAGCATTCTTTCTTGGTGACAATTTTGTGTCCTAGTTGAGCAAGAAACAAGACATAGTTTCATTATCTATAGCAGAAGAAAAATACATTATTGCAGCCTCATGTTGCACTCAAGTATTATGGATGAAGCAAAATTTGAAGGAGATGAATATTGAGTTTGATGAACCTATCACTGTTCTTTGTGATAAGACTAGTGCCATAAATATGTCAAATAATCCAATGATGCATTCAAGGACAAAACATATCGCAATCAAGTATCATTTATAAGGGAAAATGTTGATAAAATGGAGGTGAAGTTGGAGTATGTTGAAACCAAGGAGAAAATAGCAGATATATTCACAAAACCACTTTCTAAGGAGACATGTGAGTTTCCCCAGTAGAAATTGGGAGTTATTTCTCCCTCCTCTTGAATCAAGAGGAAGTACAAGTTTAGAGGGATTTTGGTATCCCTGTCACAAGAAGGCTTGGTGGTCTTGTGGGGTGTTTTCAGTGGCATTGATGCATGGACTCAAGGGGAGTCTATTCAGAAATTAGTTTTTTGGATTATGCAAAGTTTCAAAAATACAAAAATAAGGAAAAATTCGGAGTGTTGACCTTTGCCATTGATGTCAAAGGGGGAGAGAGTGGACTCAAAATACTATATATTCCAAAGGGGAGAAATCAATCAAAGAGGGAGATATGTGTTCATGTGTGACCGGTTAGTTTTATAGGTGGCCAAACATTTTGTTTGCCATCAATGATAAAGGGGGAGATTGTTGAACATAGGGTGTCAGTGATGAAGAAGATTGTAGGAGTAATTTTTGTCATTGATGAAAAATATTGTTGGAGTACTTGAATTATTATATTCCCCTTGACTTATCATTTTGAGTTGTAAAGAGCTATAAAAATATATGATATATTTATGTTGAGTATTAGAAGGTGTCTTTAATGAATAATTTGTCTCATCAATCATATCATTATTATTTTTATTGAGACATGACTACTTTCCAGAGGTTGATGTGATCACCATATGCTTGCAATGTATTGCATGTATCTACTCACTATGATAGTAGTGGTCTAGAGGACTATATTAGAATGTTTATGCTTGGTATTTATCAAGTTCATTGTTTCTCAGGTCTCCCTTATGTAGATTTTGTAGACTCTATGGTTTGAAAGGAAAGTATGCCTACACTTGTTCTATAATATTCTAGATTTTTTGAAGAATATGTTCTACCTGCATAAAGTTTGAAATGAAAGAAGGTTTTCTATGTCTATCTATCAACCAGTTGAAGTTCAAGTCTTGTGCGGTAATGACTAGTAGCATACAGAATTTAAATATTACATGTTGTGTTGGGATAGGACCTTATTAAGTTTCTTATGGTAGCGCATGACATCATGTTATCTTGGCATCAAGAAATTTTATTTTGGACTAACATGCCACACATTTCATGTAATTTGAATTTAGGTCCACCTTATGTTGTCCTAGGTGTTTGAAAATCTTTGGCCAACATGGAAGAGTGTAAATTCAATATCATGTATGTATTTCCCTATTGTGCAGATGTATTTTTATGTAATGAAAAGTACAATTACACCGATGTGAAGAAAAGTTGGTTGTAGGTGTAAACTGAAGAGAAGGTTGCATTCCAATTTGTGCAATATCATCAAAAGATCACATGAAGAGTAGAAGAGTGTATGAGTCAACTCTGGTACATGTATGAAGAGTGTTTTGTTGTATTACAGATCTGTAAATCTTTATCTTTGTATTCTGGTAGGATTGGTGTTCTACCTGTTGTATTGTTTCACTTGGTGATTGGTGTTTCAAGTAGGTCGGTGCCTGCTAATACATCAGGGGATTGGTTTCTCTGATAGGTTGGTGCCTACTTCATATTATGGCATTCACTTATATATGGGTAAAAGTGCAAAACTATTTCACACTTTTGACCAACTAAATAGTTCTGAGTGAAATATTTTTGACCTAAACAGTTTCAATCAAACCCATTTTGCCTGAAACTACATGGCCTATACGTGGCACATAGATTTTTGGGAAAAAATATTTCGCTCAAAACCAAAAAATTGAGATTTTCCCTTTACCGCTTTGAAATGTGGCTCATTTTATGTGTGGGGTTTTAGTAGAAAGTGTTTTGGTTGAAACCCTTTCTACCGAAACTGTATATAGGGCATCCTAGTTGGCAACCAACTCATATTTTTTCTAATTTTTTTGAAAATTTCAACTTCAACTGAGTATTTCTTTAGTCAGAATGATTATTTTCATCCATAATTAAAATTGTGAAAATACTATGTATTTATATGCAATTAATCTAATTTCCCAAAAATTAAATCCCTATAACCACCAATTAAAATTTGAATTTAAAATAATAAATTACTAACACCGACATATTTAAATTTGGATCCAAAATAGGCAGTCACCCTAGGCTATATTCCTTCTTTTCAAGGACTCAAAGTGTTGGGGGAAAAATATTAAATGCATACTTTCATTTCCCATGTTTTATTTTTTGATAAATGTTTTAAAATGAGAAATTACATGCATAATTAGGAAAATAGGTGCATAATTAGGTCCAAGAACATAGGGGGAGAAAAACATAGTGTGAAATTATCAAAGGTGATGATTTTTGACTTATAGACAATTCTAAAATAGAGCATAAATTATGTTTTTGCCTAAAAGGGAGTACAATTTTTTATGCTACATTTAGCTCCTCTTTGCTAGCCACATGACACTATGTGCATATGCAACCTAAAGTATTGAAAGTAAATCATATCACAAAAGGATAATGTATAGGATGTAGATCATATGCCAAATAAGAGAATGAAGACCCAAGTGTAGTAATCTACAAAACCACAACGTTAGGAACTGCATCCTACAAAATTGAATCATTAGAAACTCACAAATCATACTGCATTGGGAGGGTGCATGGAAATGGCTAGCCAATTTGTGGCCACTTTCAAACAAAAAATTTGAAAAGTCATAACGTGAGCACGTTATAACGCGCTCGCGTTATGACAAGTTAAAAGAAAAGAAAAAAGTTAAATTCATTCATTTTCATTTCGACTGTGTTTTTTCTTATGCCCACGACCAAAACCCCCATTTTTTGCGCTCACATTCTAGGAGGCATTGTGCAAAAATATTCACCAACAATTGCTATTTCTTTGCAACAATGGTGCCATGACAAGGAGGAGGTGTGAGAGGTAAGGATTTTTTTTCTTTTTGTTTTGAATTTGTTAGTTTTAATTTGAATTTGTTAGTTTTAGGTTGTATTTGATATATATTTGTTTGAATTTTTAGGAGATGCAAATCAACTTGCAAACCCTCAAAATCCTCAACAAGAAGAGAAACCAAATCCTCAAGAACAAAATCAACCACAACAAAAACCTCCTCCACTAATCACTCAACCCCCTCCTGACACTCAAAAAAATTTAATGACTCAAGTTGAGAACAACAAAAAGAAAATTAAGGATTTAATCAATAGGTTGAGTGATCCAAATGGTTCAACCGCAAAAAGAATTACCCTAGCAAGTTCATTGAAAGATATGTTAACAAATGTAGATTCAATTAGCAAACAAATAACTGGATGGTAAGATAGGAGGCAAGCGGCTAGGGATTATTATGCGAATAAACTATCATATAAAGATGTAAAGGATTTAAAAATTACAAAAGGTGATTTGTGCTCATTATTCACTGACCCAAGCACAAATAAAAATATTACCCTCAATGCGAAGAGGTTTCCTATTCATTGGTGCCACCACCAATAGATTAGGGACCATTTTTATGATAGGTGGTACATGGTCTTTGATTACCCGTCATGCAAAAATTTTGAAGCCTCGCAATATTTCCTTAGGAAACTATATAGTGAGTTCATATTGAACAAAATCCCAAATTATTTTGATATGAGGGACTTCCATGGCAGAGGTGGGGGGTCGGCTCAAGATAGACATGGGGCACAGTCAGATCCTATGTGGCAAGAGAGATGAGCTCTCGCTAGGCCGCCTCATGAGCAAGTTGTTATGCCTTCCATCATGAAGGAGAGTGTCGACATAGAGACATTGTAGGTGATTATTAATTTGACCCAGAGTGTCATCCATCATACTAGCCCTATTCTACAATGTCATTCAAGGGAGTCTTCGAGTGGTGGCCTTTGAACCCATGTGTGTCAATCTTGTGGAGCGACTTGTTCATATGACCCCACCGACACTTAGGAGGCTACTACATAGGATCCATATGCAGCTATGGAGATGGAGAAGGTAGCTGAAATTTTGCATGAGGCATATGGCATTGATAGTCAGGTAAAAGTTAGCATGTTCATTGAATTTAATTTATTAAATTTTGATTTTGAAATGCAAGATTAACTAAAAATGTTTTATGATTTTAATAAAATTGCAGGGTCACAGTGTTGAGACTAGATACATCAGCCCCCCACGTACTTATTTATGTAGTACACCTATGGCTGGGGTATGTAACTAGTAAACAATTATAAATTTATTATATGTTAATAACATTGTTTTACGAATGGTATTTTAATATGTGATTTTGGATGTTGAACAGGCTAATATTAGAGGTTTTGAGGGAACACCTCCCAGTGCCATTGGATTTACTAAAACCTACACAGAGTTAATAGAATAAAGAGTTTAACTAATGAATTATACTTAATAGATTTGTGTAGTTTATATGCACATCGTTGATTACGTTGAATAATTTGTTTTTTTTATTTTCAGATGTTGCAAGAAGAAACACCTACGGATGTGACGAGTGAAATTCAGATCGGTGTTTCATCTTCTATACAATCCTTGATGGCTCTGACATGGGAGGTATGAGGCAAATTAGTAAATTTCAATTTACATTCGTTGTTATAGATGTTAGTGAAAAATCAAACCATTATTGATTTGTGTTTTAATTTCGATTTGGATGATTTATATAGGGCTTGAGCATGCATGAGCATGGGCGTGTGAATATTTCCCTTGTGGAGAGAGATCATGATATGGAGGTAAGTGATTATTTTTTCAAATATATCATTTTTTATAATGTAATTTCTATATATTCATGTCTTTACTTCTTATTGTAACAGTTAAAACTTCACCATGAGCTAAACACTAGGAGGAGGAGCAAGAACATTCCTCGAGTGCAACACAAACAAGTGATAGGCCTATCACCATCTGATCGACAAGAAAAGGGAAAGAATTTATTTCCAGAGCATGGAGAGCAATGACTTTGGATTCCAGATCCCTTTGTTGTATGCCTACATGGCAATTTTGTACATATTTTTATTGGACATATTTGACATTGTATGCCTATATGGCATTCTCGTAAGCCTATATGGATATTTTGTACATATATTTCATACTTATATCAACATATATTGATGTATGCCTACATGGATATTTGGTTAATACAAATATATTTGATCGATGGTGTCCATATTTGCATTCTAAATTGATGGTTCAATAGATATGAGTTACGTGTATTCAAGTGTATACTTTACAACTTACGTGTATAATTTATGACTTACATGTGTTCCAATGTATACTTTGTAACTTACGTGTTTTCATGCATATACCTTGTATTCATGCATATACTTTGCATTAATTTGTGTATACTTCAAGGCTTACATGTTTTTGAGTACTCGTGCTTCCCTTATTCACATGTACATGCTTGACTTATTCATGAGTATACTTATTAATTGGTTAGCCCTAGCATTGATCATTGTTGTCCTTCATGGTTTGCCTTGAATATTAATTGACTGATGCTAAACAACTTTATCTAAAAGAAAAAAACATGTTTACAATTGGTATTCCATAAAATGATTCATAGAAAGATTCCAATATGTTCTTGATGTGTCACCATATAAACACATCAAAACATTTATATGTCAACTTTTTGCAATATTATTTCTTGTATACAAAATGGACTTGGGAGAAAGTAAGTTATAATTTATAATACAAATAATAAATGGACTCAACATTGTCCTAGACCCCCGAATAGGTCTATTTAACAAAGAAACACGCTCTCAATCACTCTTCCAATTGCAAAACATCATTGGACAATATTTACCAATCTGCAAATCCACAAAATCCACAATTTTTAGGGTGTGATGGGCCCTCTAACCCCACTATCCTCTAAACCCTCACTTTTCGCAAATTTCAAGAGGGTTTATTGAAAACTCCATAACTAGATGTCATACAACCTCAAAACCTCTTCCAACACTCTTCATTCTACCTTCACAAACTTAGTTGGCCACCAAATTATGCTACCCCTTGACTTTAGCCACTTTTACTCCCTCAAACCTCTCTTTTTCATTCAAAACCCCTCTATTCCCAGTTAGAGCATCATGCCATAACATAATTTTAACCTCCCTTGTCCTTTTAGACCATTTGAACACATCAAGATCCACAACCTCACCCTATTTCCAACCTATTCTAACTTATTCTCAAGAAATTTCTTCTTTTCACCTCGTCTAGCCTTGATTTTAAGGCCTAAATTCTGAATTTTGAATAGGGGCAGCATTAGTAATCTCTTCCAATGCCTTTACCAATGTTATTTTCTTATTTGTACTTACATAATTGACTCAAATGACCCCACACTAACTCAAAACTAAAAGAAAGATTACAGAATGGGCTATCATGGCCTTATTTGACATTATAATGACTAAAACCACTTACCTAGACCTTCTTCATCAAATGGAGGAACAAGGTGCTTTGCACCAGTGATCATATGTTTTTTGTGTGGAATACTTGGACTTCTCAACCGTTGTTTGTATGTTTCTTTTTTCCATTGTTTTGCATGCCATCATAAGGGATCAAGCTGATTGAATGCAGCTCGAATCAATTTTGCATGTTTGGGTGCGAAAGATGAACATGCCTAGTGTAAACCTACCTATTAGGATGCGTTGGAGTAGTTAGTTTTGTCACACGAATTGCAAAATGAAATCTGCACCACTTTGCAACTTAACACTACTTCCATTGGACACCACAGGAAAATGACTCTAAGATAGCAAAAATTGAGAGAGGTTATTGTAGAGGGGCAATGCAATCCCATAGGCTCAAATAGAGATTTCATAAGCATCATGGTTTTTGAGTAATAGCAAGTCACATTTTGCTTCCCTTATGCACTTTCAACCCTTAAGGGATCGATCTGGTTAAACGTAGCTTGGAGCGATTCTGCATGTTTGGGTGTGAAAGAGGACCATTCTTAGTGTAAACATACCTATTCGTACATGTTGGAACAGTATGTTTGGTCACACGAGTTGTAGAATGAAAGTTGCACCACTTTGCAGTGCTTGCATTTGACACTTTTTCCATCAAGTGAAAATTTGTCGCCACAGGAAAACCACTCTAAGAAAGCCAAAACTCAGAGATTTTTTTATAGAGGGGTCCAACGTGATCCTATAGGATTAGACTAGAATATTTTAAGCATCACAGTATTCGAGTAACAACATGTTGAAGTTTGCAGCCAATTTGCACTCTGGACCCTTAAGGGATCGATCTAGTGGAACGTAGCTCGAAGCGATTCCACATGTTTGGGTGTGAAAGAGGACTATCCCTAGCATAAAAAAACCTATTTATATGCATTGGAATATTCCTCTTGGTCACACAAGTTTCAGAACGAAAGTTGGACCACTTTGCAACTTTGCACTGCTTGCATTGGACACTTTTTCCATGAAGTGACAATTCGCCGCCACAGGAAAACCACTCCAAGATAGCCAAAACCGAGAGAGGTTTTTTTAGAGGGGACCAACGCAATCTTGTAGGATCATATGAGAAGTTTCTAAGAATCACGGTATCTGAGTAATAACATGTCAAAGTCTACAACCATTCAGCACTTTGGACTCTTAAGGGATCGATCTGATTGAATGTACCTCAGAGGGATTTTGCGTGTTTGGGTATAAAAGAGAACCATGCTTAGCATAAAAATACCTATTTGGATGCATTGGAGTAGTCTACTTGGTCACGCGAGTTGAAGAATGAAAGTTGAATTGCTTTGCACTACTTGCATTTGATTCTTTTTCCATCAAGTGAAAATATGTGGCCACAAAAAAACCACTCTGGGATAGGCAAAACTAAGAGAATTTTTTAGAGGGGTCCAACATGATCCTTTAGGATTAGATGAGAAGTTTATAAGAATCACAATATCTGAGTAATAGCATGTTGAAGTTTTCAACCATTTTATAGTTTGGACCCTTAAGGGATTGATCCGATTGAACGTACCTCAGAGTGATTCTACGTGTTTGGGTGTGAAAGAGGACCATGCCTAGCGTAAGAATATATATTCAAATGTGTTGGAATACTTTGTTTGGTCACATGAGTTGCAGAATGAAAGTTGCACCACTTTGCAACTTTGCATTGCTTGCATTTAACGCTTGTTCCATCAAGTGAAAATCTACCACCATGGGAAAACCACTCTAATATAGCCAAAACTGAGAGGTTTTTTTGTAGAGGGGACTAACGTGATCATGTAGGATTAGACGATAAGTTTCTAAGCATCACGGTATCCAAGTAATAGCATGTTGAAGTTTGCAACCATTTTGCACTTTAGACCCTTAAGGGATCGATCTGGTTGAACATACCTCAAAGCAATTCTGCGTGTTTGGGTGTGAAAGAGGACCATTCCTAGCATAAAAGTACCTATTCAGATGCATTGTAACATTCCTTTTGGTCACGCGAGTTGCAGAATGAAAGTTGTACCACTTTAAAACTTTGCACCACTTGCATTGGACAATTTTTCCATCAAGTGAAAATTCGCCGCCACGGAAAAACCACTCCGAGATAGCCAAAACCGAGAGAGATTTTTTTAGAGGGGCCCAATACAATTTTGAAGGATAAGATAAGAATTTTCTAAGCATCACGGTATCCAAGTAACAACATCCTGAAGTTTGCAGCCATTTAGCACTTTGGACTCTTAAGGGATCGATCCGGTTGAACATACCTCAAAGCGATTCTACGTGTTTGGGTGCGAAAGAGGACCATTCCTAGCATAAAAATACCTATTCAGATGCATTGGATCAGTCTGCTTCATCACATGAGCTGCAGAACAAAAGTAAAAACCACTTTGTGACTTTGCACTGCTTGCATTTGATGTTTTTCCCATCAAGTGAAAATCCGTCGCCACGAGAAAACCACTCTGAGATAGCCAAAACCGAGAGAGTTTATTTTAGAGGGGCCTGACACAATCCTATAGGATTAGACAATAATTTTCTAAGCGTCATGGTATTCGACTAATAGCTTGTTGAATTTTTTAGCCATTTTGCACTTTGGACCCTTAAGGGATCGATTTGGTTGAACATACCTCAGAGCGATTCTACGTGTTTGGGTGTGAAAGAGGACCATTCCTAGCATAAACATACCTATTCAAATGCATTAGAATATTCTAATTGGTTACATGAGTTGTAGAATGAAATTTGCACCACTTTGCACTGCTTGCATTTGACGCTTTTTCCATCAAGTGAAAATCCACTGCCATGGGAAAACCACTCCTAGATAGCCAAAACCGAAAGAGGTTTTTTAAGAGGGTCCCAACACAATTATTTAGGATCAGATGAGAAGTTTATAAGCATCACGGTATCTGAGTAATAGCATGTTGAATTTTGTAGTCATTTTGCACTTTGGACCCTTAAGGGATCGATCTAATTGAACGTACCTCAAAGCAATTCTACATGTTTGGGTGAGAAAGAGGACCATGCCTAGCATAAACATATCTATTCAGACACGTTGGAACAATCCACTTGGTCACATGAGTTATAGAACAAAATTTGCACCACTTTGCACTGCTTGCATTGGACACTTTTTCCATCAAGTGAAAATCCATCGCCACGGGAAAACCACTTTAAGATAGCCAAAACCAAAAGAGTTTTTTGTAGGGGGGCCCAATGTAATCTTGTAGGATTAGATGAGAATTTTATAAGTGAAAGGTGATAATTTTTATGGGGTTTTTGTTGCTGCCCCTATAGATTTTGATGGAAAAGGGCATGAAAAATGAGGTTTCACCCTAGGGTTTGATAAAATATTGCATGCACAGGTTGGGTGATTGTCTTTTGAGTTTTTTTAGGTGATTTAAGAAGGTCTAAGGTGGTGGCATGTTCTTGTAACATGTGGAACCATTCCTTTCAATAAACTCTCCTCATACTAACATAAAATAAGGGTTATGTGGTTTGGCATGGTGGAGTGAGTTTCTCCTGAGAAAAATTATGGATCTGAGGGTTTGGATACATGGTAATTGATGCCCCAACAAGTACAGGGGGTTGTTGAATGTTTAATGGTATGTTCCTTTGTAAATTAGGCCTAGTTAGCCTAATGAAGACAACAAAGAAGGTCATTTTTTATGCACATGTTCCAAGATAGTCACTATTGATTTTGAATTATGTGTTCTAACTCAATAATAGCTGTCTAGATCAGTCATTTTTTGTGAAGTCATTTGAGAATTTTTCCTCTAAACACCACTCGGAGCCACACTTTTCACTTGGAAATTCATCATAAAACCTTGTAGCAGCAACTCCACCTTTGTTTCTTGAATTCCCCTACATAGATAAACACACACACACCTAAAACATCCTAAGACTAACTTACTCCACTAATCTAAACTATCAAATTCGGTGGAGTAGTCATTATTGGTTATCTAGACTCTCAAAACCCCAATCTTGAGGGTTTACAGACCGAGTTGAGAAAAATCAATTCAAACTAATGATAAACTCAATGGATACCCTCCTAAATAGATTCAAATGAAAGATACTTCACTAGTCTACCTTAAACAATAAGATTCAAGGCCTTAAACTACTATAAATGCCATACAAGTTAATGAACAACTAGAAAAACTCATAAAATCACTAAAATAGGGACTTTATTGATTGTAAATATTCAAGAATACAAAAGATCTCTATTCTGCTCAACCTTACATGATTTATATCACTTCTCTAATCACCTAATGACCTCTTTGAGACTTTGAATACATTACATATGACCTTCATATGACCTTTTTCACATTGTTTACATTTCAAAATTCAAATTCTACAAATTTGCCTTTTGAAGGTATTTAGAGAACAAGGTGCTACTACACCAAACATGAACTCCAAAATTACAATATTTGAGTAAATATCATTACAAGTAAATCTCATCACAATTCCTTAGGTACTTCTTTCTCACAGATCTTTTACAATGTCACTCATACATTTGAGATTCTCTTTAAATATCTACATCTTAGGTGCTCATTATGAGGTTAACTTCAATTGAGTAACTTGAGATTCCCTCACTACATGCTCTTTTATAATGGCTTGAAATCAGAATTGAGATTTGTCAAGATCATCAAAATAAGGATGTTGCATTTCTTTCTTGGATGAGATTCTCTTTGATAGCTCATAAATCAGCATTTTCTACAATGAGAGACTAATCAATTTTTAGTAGTTTACTTACAAATATGCAAAGTAAAAGAGAAAGAGAAAGAGAATCCAAAATGGAAATGAAATGAAAATAGATGGAAGGAACTTATAGATAGACATGCAGGTCTCTCAACTTAGTCACTCCTGGTCATACATCTTCACTGGAAATTCCAACATACCTATTGCACACAACACCTCTCATAAATAGAGCAAGTTGAAATTTGAGATGCTCTTATAATGTCTACATCATAGTTGCTCATGATAAGGTTAACTTCAAATGAATAACTTGAAATTCCCTCACCAATCTTTGCACACACTTTTTTAATGGCTTAAAATCATGATTGAGATTTGTCAAGATCATCAAAATAAGGATGTTGGGTTGCTTTTCTGGTTGACATTCTCTTGCGGATGGCTCATATATCTGCATTTTTTGCAAGGGGACGCCAATCACTGTTTAGTAGGTTACTTACAAATAGGAACAGTAAAAGAAGATGATAGCATTGGCATCAAAAAAATTAATGTACATACAAGTATAAATGAATAACTTGAAATTCTCTCACCAAGCTTTGCACACACTTTTCTAATGGCTTAAAATCATGATTGAGATTTGTCAATATCATCAAAATAAGGATGTTGCATTGCTTTTCTAGCTGACATTCTCTTGGATGGCTCATATATCTTCATTTTCTGCAAGGGGACACCAATCATTATTTAGTAGGTTACTTACAAATAGGCAAAGTAAAATAAGATGATAGCATTGGCATCAAGCAAATTAATGTGCATACAAGTATAAATTAATAAGAACTAATGTGCATAAACATACAAATTAATCCAATGAACCATTTGGGTCTTCTCTAATCTTTATTGTGTCAATTATTGCCTCATGGTCAGACTCATGGACCTTCCGCAAGGTCTTATTCAAAGTTCTACCCCCATATTTGGTCAAATGAACATTGGATGCCATGACAAGGTTTGAGTAATGAAGAATCTTACAATGCATGTCATCAAAGTCTTGAAATAGCCAATGTTTGACACTTGAATGTGGGTACCTTCTAAGCCACGTTCCAATAACCACAACTAAGTCTATAGGGTATTCGATGTTTTCTCCATCTATAACCGGGACCTCCAATTTATTTTTGGCCTCAACACAATGACACAAGTAATAGTTCATTCCCTCTTCATTGTCTTCATCTGCAATAACTGCATAAACATGCCCTGCATTGATATGTGCAGCAAATCTCTTGGAATTAGTCAACATTAAGAATACACTACAAATTAAGATAATGATATGGAATTTCAACAACTAAGCAAGTAGACATATCACCTAGATGAACTAGATCTTATACGTGGTCAAAGTTGACTGATGATTCCATCTGTGTCAGTTCCAATGTCGGCAAAGGGTGATATGTGTGAAGTGAGCTAAGATAACTTTTCAACCATATGTCAACAAACTCCCCTGACTCACAATCATTCTAGGCTTGCATTGTACATGAAGAAAAAAAGCATGCCATCTTCCATGTATCAATACTCCATGAGCCTGCATTTGAGCTAAGGAAAAGGTGTAGCTCACTAGATCCTATTAGTGTACAACGGTCCTCATATGGTGCAATGTTAGTATCATCCATCAACCAAACAAATCTATGAACTGAAGATATACCTTCATTACCTAGACCCATTGAAGCATTACACCACTTGACCATTGATCTTGCATCTGTCAACTTTGCACTGTCTTTATACTTTAACTCTTCTCATGCTAATGCTCTTTTCACGCATGCTCCCCCTTTCCATGCCCAGCCTCACAAATGTTCCACATATGTTGAAAAATAGTAATGGCATGCATCCTACACAAACAATAGAACATGCATGAGTTCTTGAATTGTGTTGCATAGTTATTTGAACATATTATATGTTGGTAGTATGTTATGCCCCTCTGAGCCAAACCATTGTACAACATCTGGAAGCAACCTTGCACAAACTCTAGAGAATGTGTGCAATCATCACTAATGTAAAAGTGGTACTCCTTCAATACCTTCTTTTGGTCCTCTGTACTATCAGATGCATGAATGAATGGTATGTGCACAAATATCGAAACCTATGTGGAGTTGTAATACTATAACTACACCTCACATTGTGGTTATAGATTGTAGTTCTCTACAAATTCAACTACTGATACTATGTTTCCAATTGGAAAGGTGTCCTTGCATAGCTTGAATTGCATGTCCAACCATCGAGCTCTATGGGTATGCATTGCATACTCAGATAGTATATTGTCATGAAACATGGAAATAAATTGGTACACTAGAATCTTCTCAATAACCAAATCACACCTTTTTTCTTGATACCCTCTTTTGTAGCATATGTCATTGTTTTATACTTTTCAAACTCTACTTGTTTTTGTCCCACCTCATATGTGCTTTCCATATGTTGACATGCATGCATACGCTGGAAGCCACCACAACGCTCGCATGAACCATCCAAGTATGTTGTCCTGTAGAATATCTGGCCATCCTCTATTTCATAGAATTTTTTTGATAAGAACTCTCTTGAAGATTTTGGTGGGGCTTCTATGCCACAATACTGCAAAACATCGTTAGTATGCAAATCTATACATATAGAACGATAAACATCATAATGGTTAGAGAATTCAATATGTAGTCTACAACAACAAGTAGTGCATGTGTGATTTATCTTGACATAAAAATGTTTAAGCATTTCAAAAAATCTTTGAGAAATACTAATTTGAGGATAATCATTTTCAAATTTATAAAAAATTGGGTTTGAGTCATATCCAGAAAATTCTTTGGATGTGGCTCACGGTTCTAACAATCGATTCTCCTTACCACATCCCTTTGATTTGCAGATGGCCTTGTGCTATTCTTCCAATACTCTTCAATTAGTGTTCTCAAGACTTCAACAACTTCTTTATCTTTTTCATGACAGTCTCCCCAAGAATGCCCATAATTCATTCGAACTAGTGCCCTCAATTCTTTGTCACCTTTGAATGGCTCTTGATAAAAAAATTCTACTAATTCCCGTTTGTTCACTCATATTTCTAATGAGACAAGCTCTCTTTGTTTGACAGCCTACCAAAGTTGATGTAATGACATGTCGGGTGACATTACTATCCTTTGAGTCTGAGGTCTTACCCACACTCTCATAAGCATCCATTAGATTCTTCACATTAGTTTCTTCACTCAATGCATTCGATGTTCTCAACCCAAGAGTCTTCATGATGTTCCTATACTTTACACCCCACATCATTTCAACAAATAGTTAACATCTTGCGGTCTCATTTAGCCTTTCAAATAAGTATTTCCAAATCTTATTAGCATATCTTCTACAAGTGTGAATTTTAAATCTTACCTTCCATGTGCTGCAAAATCTCATCATCAATATTAATCAAATACTTTGGCTTTCTACGCAAAATTCCAGGTGGTGTTCTCCTAGGTACATACATCTCAACATTAGGAATTTCATCAATATTTAATTGAGTTGGGCTAGATTGTGTACCTTCGATCGAGGGTGGAGAAGAATAAATATCTTGAGGTTCATGTGGGGATGATGGCATACCTTCTTCATCAAATCTAAGTGATGATGTACTCTCAACTTGAGATGTGTTGGATGGTGTCCAAAAATATTCACTTGTAGTAGATGGTGTCCCTCCATATTCACTTGCGGTAGATGGTGTCCCTCCATATTCGCTTGTGCTTAATGGTGTCCCTTCATATGAACTTTCCATAGAGGGTGTGTCTCCAACTACGATATGTGAATCTATCTTACCATGATTCTTTCGCATTCGTGCCTTTTGTGCTACCAATCCATTTTCTCTTTTTGACAGTTGAGGCTCCTCTTCAATTGGCTTATTTTCATCAATCGTTTCCAGTTTCTTCTTTTCACGATATTCCGCCACCCAAACTCTCTCCTTTTATTTGAAGGTTTCGCTCTCTTCATCTGTTAGTTTCCTCTTTGTTTGTTTCATCGGCATGGTGGATAATTTTATCTATAGCATGGTAATGAGACAAATATTAGTTCTTAAAAAATGTATCCATTCAAGTTAATCAAAATATATGTCATTCAAGGCTTCATAAATAATACTTACAATCATCCTATACAAGAGTTAACCTAGCATAGACAATTTAGGTCACATTAAGTAAATTGGCCCATTCCACTCACTGTGATTACTATAATTGGTGGAATGGGTATGCATCATCAATAAATAGGCGAGGGAATGTTGTTTGTGTGTAGGGGAGGTCTAAAAGGGTGTTGGGCATGAAGCCCTAGAGTGAAATTTTGATTTTTCCATGAGATTTTGAGTGGTTTTGATATGTTAAAGTGTGTTTTGCATTGGGTCAGCATGGTTTCTTATTGAAATGAGTTTGTGCAGGCCATTTTAGACCTTTCTGAAGTATTCATAAGATTTTGTGAGGGTTGGATGAGTGTTTTTCAATAAACCACTAGTTTCTTGGGTAAAAAGGAGGGTTTTTGGTGCAGGGGCACCTACACCTTGGGGTAAAGGTAAAATGAGTCTTTAAGGACCAGTAGGATAATTTGAGATGTCTTTTGGTTAATATGCAATGAGGAAGTTGCAAAATATGTCAAATTAGGAAAAATGCAACACGTTGTCAGTCCATGTCAAGATGGGTAAAAGCAAGGTTCTTGTTTTTTTTTATTCTAAGATCTTGATCTATGTTAAATAAGGTCTATGATACAACTCTTAATATGTATTTAGTCCTTTTGAGTCATTCTAGGTGTTTAGGGGGGAGATTTGGCTTGACATTTGCAAAAAACATGCATTTTTGGAAAAGTTGTCAAGAGATAAGTTAGTTAAGAAGTTAAAAAATAGTTAGATACATTGGGGGGCTTCAGTTTGAAGGGAAACAAGATAAATATCATGTAAATTCTTGAATGGAGGCTCCTCTTCAAGATTTGAATCAAATCAAATAAAGGAATTCTCATATTTTTGTGATTTTCCTGTGTTTTCCAGTGTTCTTTCTCTATGTACAGACCCGTACAGGTGTGTGATTCCTTGAAGGTTTGGGAGATATTTGATGCATGAATTTATCTTCACTTGAATCAAGGTTGGTGTCTTAATTCCATTTTAGAAGAGAGTTTCAATTATTTCTCCAAGTCTGCCATGTTTTGATAGTGTAAGGGTTTGAGGCTATAATGTATTGATTTTAACCAATCCACCCACTATAATGGATCTATAACTCAGTTGATTGGTGTGTGTATCAACATGAATTTTAACCCCTAACGTAAATTCCCTTTTGTCCCTTAACACTTTAGGAAATCAAAAGCAGAGGTTTAATTCCACTTAAGCCTACTCCTTGCATTCCACTTGGCTCGTGGTTTGTGTGTCGGTGGGGGTGTTTTTGTCGAGGACGCCCGCATGACGTGCAAATGTATGTGCGGTGCGCTTACATTCTTGGAAGATTCCTATGGTTGGATACTGCAGAGGCGTTACAATTTTGATTGGAAGTCGAAGAGTAACGTCCCTCTTCGGTTGGTCGACCCGAATATGGTTGTTTTTCATCTTCTCCTTCATATTCTCACTCCATTCTTCCATTCTCAAGTTTTGAAAAAGTTGGCACACTCTCCTCATGCTTTGAGCATTCACTTCCAAGCTTTTAAGCAACACCATTCACTCCATTGCAACAATCCACTACTCCATCACTCCAATGGGGCGAGCACAAGACAAACACCGCGGAAACAGAGACTTGAGTCCCTCTCGTTCTCTCCTCCACAATTCTTGAGTGCTTTGGACAAAGATGGTAAAATCCTCTAATCTCTCCTATTGTTTTTGATTGAGTAACCATGTACTGCTTGAATTTTTTGTGTTTATGTAGCTTCTAGTTTCTCTTCTTTATCATTATCTCTACTATTCCAAACTTGGTTGTCCGTGGAGATGGAAACACCAAGACAGGGGTCTGACTGAGGTAGGCCCCTATACAGCGCCAATAATTTTTCCCTTTATTGTGTGCAAGTGGAGAGAGTTCAAAGCAAGTTGGTGAGGAGGATATTCTACAAAATCATCTTCATCACCTTGGTGGTAATCCATTTCTTTTATCGTATTCGTATTTTCAATTCACTCTTCTTAATCTCATTTTATCACTCTAAACACCTCTAGACTAGGCTAATAGTCTCCCTTCTTGAATTAGAGTCTTGTCTTTTTGGGTCTTTGGTCGTATGGATGCCAGCACACCTATGAGACTCCAATGTGTCACGTTGTTGTCCTAGAACTGTGATTTCATCCTCAAACAGAGAGTTGCCTGGGACATGGACTAACTCTAAGGGCCGACTTGCCCGGTCTCTTTCCAACATTCGGGATTGCAGAGTCATCGAAGGATTCATAATACTCACCATTCTCATCCCTCCTATTCTAACCCTCCTTTAAGTTGAGGTAAGTTAGGAAAACCTTTCCGCTCTTGGCCTTTCGTGACCTATGGCCTTGCAGTGGGTGGTCCCCCTCTCTTACATTTTTGGTGAACCCAACATGAACCAACGTCTATCCATTCATCGGCATCCTAAACTTTTTCTCACATACCTCTTGGTCGTTGTACCCTGGTGTGTTGTGAAATTTTATGAGCTTCACAACCCAGTCTATGACCTATGGGCATATTGTTAGAAGAAGTATGTGACACCTTATGATGGACAAGATGAAGATCTCCTCTAGCTTCACTACCGGATTTTTCTCCGGTTCTGGGGTTGATTTGTCCGCACATGAGCACATAGCATGAGGGAAACCTAGGTTTCTTGACAAAACTGATCACATCCCTACTCCTCTTGCATCACCGACCTCTTCATCTGTAGACGAGCATGAATTCATCTATATCCATTCCGAGTATGTCATTAGTCTCAGTAAAGGGTTAGGCACATTGGAAAATCACTTGGAAGGCAACCCGGAGTTGGCTAGGGCTGCTAAAGTGATCGGTGAAATAAGATACATGGTGGAAAAAGACTAGATAGGTGTAGAACTCTTGGCTAGTCTCACTGGTCTAGCTGAAGCATGTGTCCCCTCCAACCTTGGTCACATGATATGGTGGTGGCTTCTTCGAGGAACGCGAGAGGAAGCTAGAGATTTTGATGCCTCTTATATCTATGTATATGGTTGACACAGTCCCCTCGATCAATATACCCTCTACTTTTGAAAGTGTGGATACTGTCAAAGTAAATAGAAACCCTTTGGGTTTCCACTTCACCCCTTATGTCATCTCCAGTGGTGGAGGATTTGGCAAAATGATGGATGGATGCTTTGGTGGCAAAAACTTTAGAATTGGAGGTGGCATTGGAAGAGGGAGTGCCGAAGAAATTCATGGTGGTGGCTTCAACTCTAGCGGTGCCTCTGACGGAAGTCACACTAGTGGCGGCGGGATTGGTGGCAGCTCTAGCAGTGGTCACGGTGGTGGTGCTAGTGGAAGTCACACCGATGGTGGCGGCATTGGTGGCAATTCTAGCGATAGTCATAGTGGTGGCTCTGGCAATGATTCCAATGGTCCTATGTCTTCTAATGACCCTATTCTGAATACCCTTCTTCAGAATATGGGGAAGATGCAGAATAAGCTAGCGAACTTGTCCTAGACCTTAGCCCAACCTATCTTCCAACCCTTCTTCTAGCACAACCCATTGTCAGTTGCAATCCTAAACACTCCTTTCCCACAAGGGATGGAGATTCCAAAGTTTGAAAAATACGATGGTAAGGGGGACCCATAGAAACATGTGTCCACCTTTAACTCCCTATGCACAGACTTTTTCCATCACAATGCGTTGATGACTAAACTACTTCCCAGATACCTCAAAGATACAGCACTGAACTGGTATTGTTCTTTGCCCGATAATTCCATCTTCACATTCAATCAACTTGTGAACCAATTCTTGTGATAGTTTCAAGCCAACATTAGACCGAAGATGACCTTGCCAGACTTTGTTAGATGAAAATAAGGGGACAGTGAAAATATTACAAACTTTATAGCACTGTACCAAGCACTCTTCTCACAAATCTCATATCTGTTACCCGATCCTAATGTACAGAAGGTCTTCATAGGGAACTTGCAAAGGCCTTGGCAAGAGAAGTTTTCCCTCATGAAGTATCCTTCTTTTGCACACTTGTGTGTGAATTTACGAGAATATCAACAAATGGTGGTTTAGTTCAGGGGTCCTCCCTTATGCTCCCATTCCGAAGGAATATCTATCATATCAATCTCAGGAAGAGGTAAAATTGTTGTGAATGTAGTAGCCATTGTGGATAACAACAACCTCAGACACTACCAGAAGTTTACAAAGCTATCAAAATCCTATTCTTCCATTTATAGAAGTCGGTGAAGGATAAGATCCTTACCCTACCACCTCCTAAACCGGTTAGAGAACCATACCCTAGCTAGTATGAGGAAAACACTTATTGTCAATACCATCAAGTTAACGGGCATGATACCAAACGTTTTATGCACCTACGTCATGAGATACAAGATCGCATCAAGGACGGTAGTATCCATCTTGATGGAGGAAAAAAAAACACGAACAAATCAACAGCAAAAGCTAACAGTGAATTGTAGATATACACGGACCCATTTCCGTCACATTCTACTAACATGATTATTGATCCCACTGATTCTACCTCTCACCCTGAGGCATATGTTAACATGGTTACTGTTACTCCCTCTTCTCATCTTCTAACCAGCTCGCCAGATGTAACATTTACCTCTTAAGACATTCTAGAAAATAGCAAGCCTTCTCCACTCTATATTCCTACTCACCTCAATGGCAAAATTGTGACAGGGGTCTTAGTTGACCCCACGAGTAGAGTGAATGTCATCACAGAGGATATTTTACTCTTAAACTCCCTGTAGAGTGAGGAATACAACAAAACAAATTCCATCATCCACACACATCATGGACTTTCTCTTAAACCTAATGGATTGATACCGTTGTCCATCCTAGTTGGACCTAGGACTATAGACACAATCGTTGATGTCATCCCCGAGTCGGACCTATTTAGAGTAAAGATAGGTATACCTTGGCTAGCTTCTGTGAATTGGATCACCTCCATGATTCATAAGTGCCTTAATTTTTCCCATGAACTTTTCATGCATGTAGTGCATGACATTGGATATCAGCCTGTGGTATCCTGTGGAGGATATTCATTGGATCACTTTTGGCCCACTCCGATCAGCCCACTCTCACAAAGAATGGACCTACTTTACAAGAATGGAGGTAAGGGAAAATTAAATTTGACTCTTCCTACAGTTGAGTAGCCTGCTGCCTCCTCCTCTTGAAAGGGGAAGGAGAAGCTTACTCCTTCTCGGGTTGACTCATCTGCTCCCCTCTCTTGGGAGGAGTATTGGATGAACAAGCTTGAGCTCTACCAACTAAGTTCAATAATGCCTCCTTGGCGAAGGCCCAAGATTAGGATATTGGATCTCCCTCATGGGCCTCCAAGGCCTTGGTATTATTTGTATGATAGAAAGAAAGGCTCGAGGAGAGAGTTCGCCCCTCAACCTATTCATGTTCCCCCGAATAGGAAAGGGCCCACCTCTAAGGTGGTAGAGTCAACTCCTCCCGCCACTTTCAAACCTGCTCCTCCTTCTCCCATTCAGGAGTTTTTCCTTCCATTGGAGACAGTCGTGGAGGACACTCCCATGGCTGAGCAGGATCCTTATGTCCCTTCGCAAGTTCTGGCTTTTGGTTTGAAGAGTCATAGAAACTGCCTTGTGTGCGAGTGTAAGTGTCGACAAAAGGCTCTCCTAGTTGAGCAAGCCTCCTTACAAAAGAAGGAGGAAGAGAAGACTGCATCTCCTGCGGTGTCTTCCTCTCTCCCCCTTTTTTCCCTATTCAATCAATTTTTTTACCTCTCTCAACTCCCATTGTGAGTGCACTTGTACCTTGAAGGGTGCAAGTGTTCATTGCTCCTTCAGCGGAGCCACCCTTTTTGACTTATGTCTCAGATGTCTTGCCTTTCCCAAAGCCTATGGACATGGTGAACACTTCGGTCATGTCCACTACGGTCCTTTCCTCTTCTCCCTTGACCCTTCTTGTTTCATCTGTGGGAAGTTCACCTCATCCAATGAAGAAGAAGGTAGAGATTGGTCCCACCAATAATGGAGGACGTAAGAAGAGCCCACCTTCTCTGAAAGGTGGCCCCAAATTGACTTGTTCTATCTTACTCACGGAACAAATCCCAGCCTACCCTGAGTTTTTCACCACTCTTGAGTTCCTCAGTGAGCCTAGGAGTGAACCTCGGGTGCAAACTCCTTCGTCCGCTGAGGAAAAACATGGAACTCCCATTAAGTGCATGTTTAACTTAGTGGATGAAGTTTTGACCCTGTCAACAATCTTCGCTAGGTCATTGACCCTAGACCCACAGGAGCTAAGTGACAAAGGCCTTATAGGTCCCTCTGCCTTGGCCCTTGTTGCTGGAGGATCGAAAGCTCCTCCCCTTAATATTACACTATTTTAGGCTCACCATCCTTCCCCCTTCGATGATCTAGAGTGGGAATTTGATGACCTCTTGGTCGACCAGTGTTAGGGGGAGACCCTCTTCTTAATATTTAGATTAGATATATGTGTGTGTTGTGACATGTGTTCCCTCATGATCATGTTATGTGTGCATCGATGACCCTCATCAACCCTATTGGTGCATGGATATGGGTGTGGTTTCTGCATTGTAAACCTTATTCTATATGTATCTTTATTCTTCCATGTTTGTGATTGACTTTCAATAAATTGGGGATGATGCAAAGTGTCAGGAGCATTTAGATCTCCTTCCATGTTGACCCAATTTATTTATTTTATATTATTTACTTTGTCTTTTCTGCATTCTTCTTGATCTAGTTGGGGATTGATGATCTTTTGCCTCTTACCGTGGTTACCTACTATTTATAAATAAAGGCAGATCTAACCCCACCAAACCATATCCCCCTGCGCCCTTTGTGTGTGATCTATTTTCTTTGACTTTTCACTTTATCTTTCTCTCATCTTTGCTTGATTTGTCCCTTTCGTGTGTGACAACATGATGCAGGAGCATCCAGTGGTGTAAGGGCAATCCTACATCACCCAAAAATATATTTAATTTCATTTAGATTTTTTTTGTAGATGTTTTTGCATTTCTGGATACCCTTTTCGTCGAAGAAGAATTCCCAACTTTCAGAACTGCTTTTCTGCTTTTTCTGCTCAACTGCTATTTTTAGCAGGTATGAATTTGAAGGCGTGAGGAGACAAAAATTTAAGGGAAGCTTCAGGACATAATAATAAACACTTTGGTGAAAGAATCAGATCAAGAGCATTTCCGGTTCAAAAGTTATTCAAGTTTCAATTTCTGCTTTTTGCCTTATGAAATCTTCGGAGCTAATTTTGAGGTACTTAGAGGCTCCGGATGGGCCTGAAAAATTGGCGGAATATGAAAGTGGTTAGCCTTTAGGCCCCACTTTCCGGCAAGAGATCTTCGCGAGAGCTTTCCGAAAAGGTATTATCATTGAAGATCTGATGATTAGATCTTGAGTTAGGGCTTCCGAAAGTTGGTGCATAATTTGAATCCCGTTTTTGGCTCCAAACAAAGAAACGGGCTATTTATGGGCGAGTTACTATTTCTTTTAGGGAGTTTTTGGGGAAAGAAGATCGCATGCTGCGAATAGGGGAATTTCTGTAGTTTCTTTCTATAATTTGCATGTATTGCAAAAACTGGAGGATTTGAGATCCTCTGCATGTAGGAATTTCATACTTTGAAAATAATAAGATTTGTTAGTTTTTCTGTGTGATTTTCTGTGTCTCGGGTTGCACCCTCATCAAGTGGTATCAGAGCGGGTTTTCTTGAGCATGTGGACAGATTGCCGATCGTGAGGCAGTTCGCACTAGGACTGTGGTTGTGGGTTCAAGATATTCAAGATGCCTCCAAGAGTGGCGCGTGGTAGGCGAGGTGGTGCCAGAAATGCTGGTGGAAGAGATCCATTAGCGGCTGAGGGTTTCAGAGCCCTCCAGAGACAAATAAATGCATTACAAAGAGAGTTAAGAAGAGGGGTAAAACCGAGAAGGGGAGAAGAAAGTGAGGATGAAGAAGAGGTGGAAGATTCAGATGTAGAAGAGGAAGAAGAAGCTATTGATCAAGATCAAATGCGGCTGATAAGGGCCATTTCGAAGATCGGAAAAAGACCTAGAGTAGAAGTTCTCAGTTTTTCCGGAAGTCTAGACCCGGAAGAGTTGATTGATTGGATCAATGAGTTGGAAGAGTATTTCGAGTATGAAGAAGTAGAGGACCCAGATCGGGTTAAGTTTGCAAAAACAAAGCTAAAGGGCTATGCCAGTATCTGGTGGAAAGAGGTCCAACTAGAAAGAAATAAGAGAGAAAAGGGAAAGATCACCAAATGGGATCGCATGGTGGAGAAACTGAAGAAGCAGTTCATGCCAATGGACTATGAGTTAGATCTATTGAAGAAATTGCAAGGGTTGAAGCAAGGAAGGAGATCTGTGAAAGAATACACAGAAGATTTTCACAAGATGATCATCAGAACGGGACATGCAGAGGCCAACAAGGAGAAGGTAGCCCGTTATCTTAATGGGTTACGACCGAGCATTCAAGAGGAGTTAAGCCTGGTCAGAATGGCCACCATCGAGGATGCTTACCAATTTTCACTGAGAGTTGAAGAGAAGCTGAACAAGAGATTTGATAGCAAGCAAAAAGGACGAGGAGGTCAAAGCGGAAGGGGTAGCGGAAGATCTTTTGGAAGCCGAAATGAGGATGAGAAGAAAAATGAAGATGTGGGTACCGGTCAAAGCCAGAGGAATGATAACTTCTACCGCCCACGTGATCAGAATGGTGGTGATCAAAGAGGTAGAGGACGAGGAAGATTTGGGCAAGGACCTGGAAGAGGTGGTTTCAGAGGAACTTGTTTCCGCTGTGGTGAAGAAGGGCATCGAGCCTATGAATGTCCACAATACCAAGGAAGGACAGACAAAAGGCCAGAAGGTCGTGCAAGATTTGTGCATGTATATGAGGAGGCTCAATCTGAGCATTCAGATGATGCTAAAAGGGGAGAAGCCCTAGTGGTTAGAAGAGCCTTGGTGACTGAAGAGAAGGAGCCAGAACAGAGGAAGAATTTGTTTCGCACAAGGTGCAAGTGTGAAGACAAATGTTGTGATGTCATTATTGATGGTGGGAGCACTGATAATCTAGTGTCGGAAGAAATGGTTACAAAGTTGAAGTTGAAGAGGGAAAGGCATCCACATCCATATCGGATTGCCTGGTTGCAGAAAGACCACAAAGTTCTAGTCAATGAGCAGTGCCTGGTGAAGTTCAAGATCGGAAGCTATCGTGATGAGGTACTCTGTGATATCATCCCCATGGATGCATGTCACATGTTGTTGGGGAGGCCGTGGCAGTTTGACAGGCGAGCTGTACATGATGGCCATGCAAACACTTATTCCCTGATGAAGGGTGGAGTCCGCCATAAGTTGAAACCCCTGAAGAAGGCCGAAGAAAAGGTATGCAGTAGTGCTAGAATTTGTTATGTCGATGGAAGGAAATTTTTAGAAGGCATAAAACATGAGCGTGTGTGTTATGCATTGATTCCTAAAATGGATAAGGAGGGTAGTGAGAAGGTTCCAGTAGAAGTTTCTGGGTTATTGAATGAGTTTCAGGATATTGTTTCTGATAATGTACCTAAGGGTTTACCACCAATGAGGAAGATCAGTCATCAGATTGACTTGATCCCAGGAGCCAGTTTGCTAAATAAGGCAGCTCATAGAATGACTCCTGCAGAAAATGAGGAGTTAAACAGACAAGTTGAGGAGTTGTTGAGAAAGGGTTTGATTCGAGAGAGTTTGAGTCCATGTGCAGTACCTGCAGTACTAGCACCAAAGAAGGATGGGGAGTGGAGGATGTGTACAGACTCTCGGGCCATAAACAAGATAACAATCAAGTATAGATTTCCCCTGCCAAGGATGGATGACCTGATGGACTGTTTGAGTGGAGCTCAGTACTTCACAAAGATTGATCTGAAGAGTGGATATCACCAGATTCGGATTCGAGAGGGAGATGAATGGAAGACCACCTTCAAGACCAAAGAGGGCCTGTACGAGTGGTTAGTCATGCCTTTTGGGCTAACCAATGCACCGAGCACATTCATGCGGCTCATGAACGAGGTACTGAAAGAGTTCCTAGGAAGCTTTGTTATTGTGTATTTAGATGATATTTTGATATTCAGTAAGTCACTGGATGAGCATATAATGCATATTGGTAGAGTCTTTGAGAAGTTAAGAGAAGAGAAATTGCTGATTAATCTGAAGAAGTGTAGTTTTGTGAAGAAGGAGTTAGTGTACTTGGGGTTTGTTGTCTCGACAGAAGGTCTCAAGATGGACCCAGAGAAGGTGAAGGCTATTCTCGAATGGCCTACCCCAAGAACTACTACTGAGGTGAGGTCTTTCCATGGTTTGGCCAGTTTTTACAGAAAGTTTATTAGAAACTTCAGTAGTATTTGTGCACCCCTAACTGAAACAATGAGAGGGGATAGAAAAGAGTTCAAGTGGAGCACTGGAGCAGCAAGGAGTTTTGATCTATTGAAGCGGAAGGTGACAGAACAACCTGTTTTGGCTCTCCCGGATTTCAATAAGGTGTTTCAAGTGGATTGTGATGCCAGTGGTTGTGCCATTGGAGCAGTGTTAAGCCAGGAAGGTAAGCCCATTGCCTATTTCAGTGAAAAGTTAAATGATGCAAAGAGAAAGTACTCTGTATATGACCAAGAATTTTATGCAATAGTTCAAGCATTAAAGAAATGGAGGCATTATTTGTTGTCGAAGGAATTTGTTATGTATACTGATCATCAAGCATTGCAGTACCTGAGTAGTCAGGGAAAATTAAATCAGAGGCATATGAAATGGGTAGAATTTTTGCAGAGTTATACATTTGTTTTAAAGCATAGGAGTGGGAAGTCAAATAGGGTTGCAGATGCCTTAAGTAGGAGGCATACATTGTTGATAGAAATGCAGATTGAGGTGGTTGGGTTCAGTGAACTCAAGACATTGTACCCGAATGATCCTGATTTTGCAGAGGCTTGGAAAGCTTGCAAGGAACCTGTTACAGTTGACAGGACAAAGTGGTTGGATTTCCTAATTCAAGAAGGCATGTTGTTTAAGGGAAGTCAATTATGTATTCCGAGGAGTTCCATGAGGGAGAATCTGATAAAGGAGAAGCATAGTGGAGGAATGGCAGGACATTTTGGTCGGGATAAGACCATTTCCATTATCAGTGAGCATTATTATTGGCCTCAGTTATCACAAGATGTGAAGAAGTTTGTGCAGAGTTGTAGGGTATGTCAAATGGCTAAAGGAGTGAGTCAGAATACAGGGTTGTATCAGCCCTTACCTGTACCAGAGAGGTCGTGGGAGGATATAAGTATGGACTTTGTTCTTGGTTTGCCAAGGACACAGAGAGGGAATGATTCAGTATTTGTGGTGGTTGATAGGTTTTCGAAGATGGCACATTTCATCCCATGCCAGAAGACCCATGATGCAGTCCACATTGCTGACTTGTTCTTCAAAGAGGTGGTGAGGCTACATGGTTTGCCAAAGAGTATAGTCTCAGATCGTGACACAAAATTTGTTGGATACTTTTGGAGGACCTTGTGGAAGAAGTTGAAAACAGAGTTGAAGTTTAGTTCTGCACACCATCCCCAGACTGATGGGCAGACTGAAGTTGTGAACAGGAGTTTGGGTAACCTACTGAGATGCTTGGTAGGAGATAAACCAAAGGGATGGGATTTGATCTTACCCCAGGCAGAATTCGCTTACAACAATTCTGTCAATAGAAGCACCGGTAGATCACCGTTCCAGATTGTGTATGGAAGTAGTCCTAGGACTGCTCCAGAATTGAGGAAGATGGACCAAGAGAAGAAGACAAGTGCTGAAGCTGAAGACTTTGCAGAACACATCAAGAATATGCATGAGAAGGTAAAAGAACACATTAACAAGATGAATATGCAGTATAAGGCTAAGGCAGATCAAAAGAGGAGGTATAAGGAGTTTCAAATTGGTGATGAAGTGATGGTCCACTTGAGGAAAGAAAGGTTTCCAGTAGGAACCTATAACAAATTGAAGATGAAGAAGTTCGGTCCCTGTAAAATTTTGAAGAGGCATGATTCAGGGAACGCATATGAGGTAGAGTTGCCAGATGGATTCAACATTTCCCCTGTGTTCAACATTGCAGATTTGATAGAATATCATGAGGGTGGCGCAGAGGAAGTACCAGCAATGGAACAGTGCAGTATTCCAGCACCTACTTCAGAAAAGGAGGAGATTGAAGAAATCTTGGATAGCCGTGTAGGAAGGAGTACCAGAAATAGGCAATATGAAGAATACTTGGTGAAGTGGAAAGGAAGGCCTGTGGAAGATTCATCCTGGTTGTCCAAGGCAGAGGTTGACCGTTTGGGTTTTCCTCAACCATCTGAGAAGTGACGGAGTCACTTTTCAAATTACCCTGGGTGTCTGATGCAGGAGCATCCAGTGGTGTAAGGGCAATCCTACATCACCCAAAAATATATTTACTTTCATTTAGATTTTTTTTGTAGATGTTTTTGCATTTCTGGATACCCTTTTCGTCGAAGAAGAATTCCCAACTTTCAGAACTGCTTTTCTGCTTTTTCTGCTCAACTGCTATTTTTAGCAGGTATGAATTTGAAGGCGTGAGGAGACAAAAATTTAAGGGAAGCTTCAGGACATAATAATAAACACTTTGGTGAAAGAATCAGATCAAGAGCATTTCCGGTTCAAAAGTTATTCAAGTTTCAATTTCTGCTTTTTGCCTTATGAAATCTTCGGAGCTAATTTTGAGGTACTTAGAGGCTCCGGATGGGCCTGAAAAATTGGCGGAATACGAAAGTGGTTAGCCTTTATGCCCCACTTTTTGGCAAGAGATCTTCGCGAGAGCTTTCTAAAAAGGTATTATCATTGAAGATCTGACGGTTAGATCTTGAGTTAGGGCTTCTGAAAGTTGGTGCATAATTTGAATCCCGTTTTTGGCTCCAAACAAAGAAACGGGCTATTTATGGGCGAGTTACTATTTCTTTTAGGGATTTTTTGGGGAAAGAAGATCGCATGTTGCGAATAGGGGAATTTCTGTAGTTTCTTTCTGTAATTTGCATGTATTGCAAAAACTGGAGGATTTGAGATCCTCTGCATGTAGGAATTTCATACTTTGAAAATAATAAGATTTGTTAGTTTTTCTGTGTGATTTTCTGTGTCTCGGGTTGCACCCTCATCACAACACCTTTTCTACATTACTTGGTCTTTGGAAAGCACATTCATTTCCAAACGAATCTTTTCTCAAAGACCTTTCAAATGCTTCTTTATTAAAATTGTATTCTCAACTTGAAACCCTAGAAAAATGTGTTTCCTTCATCATGGGTTTGTAAAGAAAGGATTTGGGAAATTCTCCCCTGAAGCGGGAATGGTCTTATTCTTCCTCTCGCATGAGTGCATCTCTTCCTCTTGGATTCCTTGATGAAGTGAAAATCTTTCAAAAGGATTCCTTGATCATGAATTGATTCGAAAAGGGAAGTGTTAAGTTTTTGAACAGTGTGTCCTTTGAGCGGACCCCTTCTTTTCACACTGGTTTCCCGAGGGACCCCTTCAAAAGTTCTTAACAAGTTCTATGGTTTCTAGCTTGGGGGTAGCCCGACTAGACCGGCTTCACATCTTCGCATCTAGTCTGAGGGCAACCCGACTAGATCGTTCTCACATCTTCACATCTAGCTTAGGGACAGCCCAACTAGACTTCACTTTTCAAATAGTGTGTCCCTTGAGTGGACCCTCCTTCCTTTTGAAGGATTCCTGAGGAACTCGTTTGAAATCCTTACAACTTAGCGATAGTCTACGTGACTATCCATTCACTGGTCTGTGCAGCTGCTTCCTGATGTGTTCTAACTATGGGTAAACATGTTGCCACCTCTAACTCTTTAGAGTCTCCTTTACTTAGTATCCCTCATGTGAGATTTCTTGGGGGATACCTTCCTTGTAGGTCTGCGAGTATGTAAGTTGTTCTTCATTCGGTCTCCCTCATGTGAGAATTCTTGGGGGATACCTTCCTTGTAGGTTTGTGGGTCTGTAAGGTGCTTCTCTTGGTTTCCCTCATGTGTGATTTCTTGGGGGATACCTTCCTTGTAGGTTTGTGGGTCTGTAAGGTATTTTTCCTGGTTTCCTTCATGTGAGAGTTCTTGAAGGATAACCCCCTTGCAGGATCATGAGCCTGTAAGCTACTTTTGTACTTCATCTTTGTAGTTTCGTGGAACTATGAAGTCCTCTCCTGCGCTTCTGAGTTTTCCAGAACGTGCTCTACTTCCTCGTCAGTTCAAGTATACATCTCTTACTCTGTTACTTCTCTACTACTCTACTTTACCGAATCACTCATCAGTACTCATGCTCGCTAAAGTGATGGAAAAATGTATCAACATGAATTTTCACCCCTAACGCAAACTCCCTTTTGTCCTTTAACACTTTAGGAAATCAAAAGCAAAGGTTTAATTCCACTTAAGCCCACTCCTTGCATTCCACTTGGCTCCTAGTTTTTGTTTTGGTGGGGGCATTTATGTTAGGGGTGCCCACGCAATGCATAGATGTTTGTGTGGTGTGCTTACATCCCTAATAGATTCCTACGATTGGAGACTACAGAGGCGTTACATTTTCGATTGGAAGTCAAAGAGTAACGTCCCTCTTCAGCTGGTTGACCCGAATATGGTCATTTTTCATCTTCTCCTTCATATTCTCACTCCATTCTTCCATTCTCAAGTTTTGAAAAAGTTGGCACACTCTCCCCATGCTTTGCAGCAACACCCTTCACTCCATTGCAGCAATCCACTACTCCATCACTCCAACAGGGCGAGCATAGGACAAACACCGTAGCAAAAGAGGCTTGAGTCCCTCTCATTCTCTCCTCCACAATCCTTGAGTGCTTTGGATGAAGGTGGTAAGATACTCTAATCTCTCCTTTTTTTTTTGATTGAGTAAGCACGTACTACTTGAAGTGTTTTGTGTTTACGTAGCTGGTAGTTTCTCTTCTTTATCATTATCTCTACTATTCCTAACTTGGTTGTCCATGGAGGTGGAAACACTAAGATGGGGGTATGACTAAAGCAGACCCCAATACATCCCCAACAATTTCTCCCTTTATTATGTGCAGGTGGAGAGAGTTTCAAGCAAGTTGGCGAGGAGGATATTTTCTGAGATCATCTTCGTCACCTTGGTGGTAATCCATTTCTTTTATCATATTCATATTTTCAGTTCACTCTTCTTAATCTCATTTTATCACTTTAAACACCTCTAGACTAGGTTGATAGTCTCCCTTCCTGAGTTAGAGTCTTGTCTTTCGGTTCTCTGGCCGTACGGACGTTAGTGCACCTATGAGACTCCATCGCGTTGTGTTGTTGTCCTTGAACTATGCTTTCGTCCTCTGACAGAAAATTGTTGGGGACACGGATCTAACTCCAAGGGCCAACTCATATGGTCTCTTTCCAACGTTCAATATTGCAGAGTGATCGAAGGACGCATAATCCTCATCATTCTCATCCCTCCTATTCTAACCTTCCTTTAAGCTAAGGTAAGTTAGGGCAGCCTTTCCACTCTTGGCCTTTCATGATATATGGTCGTGCAGTGGGTGGTCCCCCTCTCTTATAGTGTGTAACATAATAAAGTAGATGTCAAATTTGTTTGGGAGTTTGGAAGATAATGGGTTTGGTCGATGGAGTGATGCAATAGGCTGGGCAGAGCACATTTCTATGTGAAAGTGAATAACCATGATGGTGATTCTAAAAACTAATGAGTGTAATGGAATTGTGAGTGTTTGATAAGTTTTTACAGAGGTATTGGAAGGTTTTTGGACTCTTGGGAAGACTACAAGAGGCTTGGAGTTGTGAAATCCTTGAAAACCCTTGTTTTTGCTTGTGTTTTGGAGGGTTTCTTGGGACAGTAGGGTAATGACCTTATGTGGGAAAAGTAATCATGAAATTAGTGGTTTGGTATCATGAACATTGACTTTTATTGGTGCTTTAGTGGAAACCTCACCTTTAAAAGGTACTTCCTTTGCAAATTTGGGCTAATTGGGAACCCTTTCGCTAGGTAGGATTATTGGAAGTCAAACATAGTCCAAAGAATTCACCCCTGGATCTGATGTATGTTGTGTGGCCCTAAAAAGGGTATCTTAATCAATAATTTATTTTCCAAGTGTTTTGGGAAGTTCTTGAGAAAAGTGCATGGAACCGAGTATGGAATACTGTTAGGGGAAGTATGCTCAAAGTGTGAATTTTGGTGAGATCTTTGGAATTTTTTGGAGGTTGATCTAAGATCATTTATTTGTCATTTGGATTAGGTCTCCATCCCTCTCTGTATCATTTGAGTTTTTTGGCACTTTGTTGGGTGATTTTATGAAAACAAATGGTGGAATCCTTGGTTTCATAACATATAGATTGCTGCCCTATTGAGTTTGGTGTTTTGGAAAAGGATTGAAGAAAAGGTCCTTAGTAAAAGAGGTCTAATTTGAGGCCTAGTTGGTGTATAAATCTAGTTTTGATGAATTTGTAACAAAAAAGCCTATTGTGGATTGTATGAATTTTTAATTGTGAATTGTTGTTGTTGGTTGATTTTGTGTTACAAGACCTCCCCTGATTGCATCAATACACAGGGTAAGTCAATTACTAAATAACAAAATGCCTCAAAGAGATGTGATTTTTCTACACTAGGGGGTTTGACAGTCTAAGAAGGTTCATTATAACTACTCCACGATCTAGGCTCTGTAGTTTGGTGTAGTAAGTTAGTTTTGGGCTGTGTAAGGTGTGTGCATGTTGTTTTGTGCAGGGGAAATCAATAATCCATCATTTGGTTGTTGTCCTCTCAAGAAATACAAAATTTGACTCCTTGTGAAAAATGATGTTATGATTGCAAGAATTAAAGATCCTAATGGATCAATGGTTTGTGAATGTGTATTTGGTTTATTTCAATCAATAAAATGTTGATTATAGTGTCTTGGATGTCTGGATAAAGGTTGGTAGTTACCTTCCATGATTTGTTGTTATTTTTTCATGTAAGTTGCAGCTGAGTTCTTGAATTAGTGAATCATGAATGAATTGAATGGTTTTGAGTTTCTAATCAGGTTTATGCTGTGTTAAAATCAATTTTATGATGGTTAATCTATTTTTGAGTCTAACAAAGAGTTGAAGCCAAGTTCTAATGTTTTGTGGAAATATGAAATCAAATTAAATTGAAGAATTTTGATGAAAAGATGACTTTGATCTTCTTCAATTTAAGTTAGGATTAGAAGTACCGTTGATGATTTTTGGATCCTGGTAGATTCTCTGCATCAGGTTTTAAAATGTAATTGGCAAGTGTATATAATTGTGTAATTTAAAATGTGCATTGACAACCTAAGGTTATAATGACAAACAAACAATGATCAACATGGAATATGAAAAATAACAAAAATGAAAGCAAGCCATAATAGA